>JACGAQ010001928.1:0-49283 GCA_014119065.1 Orius insidiosus
GTATGGCTTTTTAAACAGAGAATGGAGCAAGTAAAGATGTGAGATAAGAACCCAGATTATCATCTTCAAAGGCTCCTATAGCTCAGTTGGTAAAGCAATGGGCAAGCCCAGAGTTCACAAATTGGGTCTAAATTTTTTTCCTACCTTTTTCCTCTTCCTAAATTACTCTGTTAACCATTAAACTTTAGCTATGTTCCGCTGCAGTTTGAAACTCCTGGAGCATGCGCAGAAGGATTTGGAAATCAACTTTGACGTCGTTCAAATCGTTTATCCCTCAAATCTGAAATCATCTTGCGCAGCGCAAACCCTTCTGCGCAAGCTCCAGGAGTTTCAAACTGCGGTTGGAACAAAGCTTATAAGTTCAGGGTTGGTGATTGGCTTATTTCGGAATTGATGATCTAACCAATTTCAATAGGTAGCATACCAGAGATGATTTAGGATTCTTATCTTTGGGCTAATAGTGTTCTCTCCCATGTATTATCAAATTATGGCCTTAAGAAACTTATGAATTGCAAATTTATAAAACAAGTAGGACAGAGTAAACGTAAAAATAAATAAATAAAAAACTAAAAAAAAAACTACAGAATACCTACTATACTACACTGCCTGTATAGATTAGATTTTATAAGGACCTTGTGCACTTCGACTTCTATGGGTCTATTGTGCGCCCTACTTGAAAAATCAGAGTTCTCCTTCTAGCCCCAGGCACTTATCTAGCCTCCAGAGGATGGGGTCTCTTTGTATGGCTCGATGGGCTGGGTTTTTCCACCCCTAGGCTCATGAACTTCAGCCATGTTAGGCCTTCGTAATAACACAGGACGTGCTCCCCGCCTCTTCTCCTCTCCAAGCAGAAGCGGCAAGCTGTCCTCCGTCACTCCAACCTTGAAGTTGTTTGCGGAGTTATTAATGTCCAGTCAATAGACCCACTAGGATGAGGACCTTAATCCTACCTGTCTGAGCAGATCTGCTGTGAGGCCATGCCTTGGGCGGTCAATGCTTAGCATGTCTTTGACCTCGGGCGTTATGCCATCTCAATAACAGGACGTGCTCCACCGTCCTCCTCCTCCAAGCATAAGCGGCAAGTGCTGTCCTCTGTCACTCCCAACCTTTGAAGGTGTTTGAGTAGCGGAAAAGTAGAGGAAGAAGATTCTTACTGGTAAATACTACTCATTAGCGAAGGCGTTTTCCTCAATTTTCTGGTCTAGTAACTTTCGAGCTTAAAACGCCCTTTTGGGTAATTCCCTCGGTTTTCTGGTATGGAAAAACAGTCTTATAGGGCGTCTTTTTTAAGGGTTTTAGTTAGTTTTTCTGGGTTTTCTGGTAGCAAGGGCCTATCTTTGCAGTCTTCCACCCAAGAAGCTCTTGTTTATATCATAACACACTGCAATTTTGGCAACCTTACGCATTGCCTACCTTCTCACTTCAAGTTCGCCCAAACCGCTACCACTGCATGCTGTACTATACTACTGTTACTACAACAGAATAATGCAAAATAGGTTTCTTACGTCATTGTACTTCTGCCTGTCGTCTAAAACGGCCAAAATAGCGTTGATAACTTCCGTATTGTGGTTTATCGAACTTGCGAAGGAGTGGATCTCATTGGGACCCAGAGCTTCACATTCGGAAAGCCAATCTCTGATTATTTGCTCGGTCATATCACTCTTATCACATCACGTCGCATATCACACGATCGGTCATATCACAGTTTATTTTTGATTTTTCTTCGTATCACTTTATTTCGAAAGAATTTTAGAAAATCTCAAAAACTTAACCTAACCTTCATCTTTAAATCCTTCTTTTTCCCCACGTCCTCCTTTTTTAAAACGGACTTTCGAATTTATAATTTAATTGTGTGAACTCCCGTTCAATAGAAAGGCTCTGACTAGTTTAGCGACTCGATAATGAGCCATTGGGACCCGTGAGGGTTAAAAAAATTTTTTACGTAAAACCGTAAACACTATCAAAACCTCTGTGAAATAATTGAAAGTACCAACGTAAAAATTAAACTTAAAATATCCCTCCATCTAGAATTTAAAAAAATCACAAAATTACTAAGAGGTCATTTTATTCTATTTTTATGGAAAAACTATTTTTTTAAATCAAAATTCAATTTTTAGAATTTGAAAGATTTTTCAATTTTATTTTATTTTTAATCATAAATAACTACATTTAGGGATTCAGTGACAAAAATATTATTTTACTTTTCCTATTTAAGCTATTTTGACAGATTTTGACAAAGATAAAACACGTTTTTAATTGATAAGAATGATAAGAGTGATAATGGGAAATTAATTAAATTGGTCCACTGATGGTAAACACTGTAGATCAGTCAGGTTCTTTTGTTGATGTTTTAGCAGAATAATATTTATTTTTTATCAAATCATTCGTTTTTTTTTATTTAATTCTTAATTTTGAATGTCATCATTTTTTTCTTCATAACTTAAACACGAATAATGTACGCATTTGAAGGCAATTATAGGAGAACCCCACAGCAGAATTTGGCCGGAGCGAGTCGCCTTCAAGGAAAAAACGAGCTCATCAGTCGTGCACATTCAGAACGACAAAAACGTCAGGTATTCAAGAAAAAAAATATTTCGGAATAAATTACTTATGATTTTAATTCGTCCGAAAGTTCTGAAGAATTTGGATCATACTTTTGTTGCATCACTTTTCGTCATTTTCTATGAAAATTGAAGTTTTCAGACATTTATATATCTTCCTTGCTTAATAATCTTATAATGGAAAGCTTTTTTATTCTAAATTTGCTAAAATGGCGTTGTGCACCTGTTTCTGGAACCTCCATGGTCATATTGGCCTTATTCTCCAAATTCTCACTTTTCCTTTGTTAACTTGGAGCTTACTGCAAAGTGTATAACTTTTCAACAGCAATGGCTCCTTATTAGATCGGAATTTCAAAAATTCGGAACCACAATTTTTTTTTGCTGGAGCTGCAAGCTAGAGAAGACAGAGAAGAGTTCAAGCAATTGTCAGAAATTTTCCTTTCTTAGAATTGAATTTCGTCGGAAAGTTCAGAAGTAACAGAAATTGCTGGATCAGCTTAGACTTGTATTGCCTCATTATTTCCAAAGTAGAAATTCCTATTTATTACCTTCTTAACCCTTTCGAGACCGCGTCTGACGCAGGATTCTTTGCGCTACTGGCGCAGCACTTTTCCCCTCGCTTCTCACCGACTGCTCCCAGCGCCCAGCAAAGCACAGAAAGCGACGAGTGATGCGATCATCACGTATTTCATTTCTTCCCCAACAGATGGTCAGTTTTTGCATGTCGCTAGCGCCACGGGAAGCGAAGGTATTAAATATCTTAGAGAGGCTTCCCGCAGTTCCCGCTGGGCAACTAAAGTCGCCTGCGGCCTCGAAAGGGTTATTATCCTTGAAAAGCATATTCAAAATTTACAAAAACGATGCTGTACTATAGTTTTCTGCAACCTCGATGGTCATACTTTTGCCTAATACTTTAAAAAGGAACAACTTTTTCTTTGGCTACTTGGAAAAGTTTAGGGCTTTCTCAAAAATGGCTGGGAAACATCTGAAGGCTGTTTAATTTCTTGATAATCAAATTTACAAAAGATGCTACTCTAATCTTGGCTAATCTTTCTGTTTTTTAAGCTTTTTGATGGCCAAAATGAAGTCTTTTTTCATTGAGTTGCCTGAATTTTAGGCTGTCAGGCCCAGATGGGGGGCTTTCGCCATATTGCCTTGGCGTCTTTTCAGAGCCAACAAAGTGGCCTTTCTAACAGATTATGTAGAAGAAATTTTATTTGGAATTTTTCTTCCAAACAAAAAGCTTCCTTCACGTCTTGGGGATTCAACCCCAGATTTTCAACAGAAAATCTGAGACGTTCCCGGTTAAAAAATGAACGTTTTTCTATGTTTTCTCCCAAAACACCTATTTTTATGAGTTTCTTTTCTTTGCCTTTTGTAGAATTTTAAGGCGTTTTCCTTTGTCTATTGTTTGAAATTTATTTTTAAATGAAAAACCCTGTAAATTAGCTAGAGGAAAAAGAGTGGAAAAAAATTTAGGCCTCCATTGGGATTAGAACCTACGACCTCTGGGTTTCTGGCCCAGCCATCTACTAAAAATAAACTCTGACTTAGGGAAAGAATAAGGGAAAAAGGAGAAATGAAGTGAAGTAAACATGTTAGATAAGAATCCAGATTGATTCTATTCAATCAGGCTTCCATAGCTCGGTAGATCTAGAAACCAAGGTCGTAGGTTCAATCCCACTGGAGGACCAACTTTTTTTTCTCTTTTTCCTTTTCCTAATTTACTCAGTTTTCCTTAAAATTATAAGTTCGGCGATCTGACCAATTAAAAATTAATTAATTGGCAAAATTAATGTTAATTAATGTAAATTAATGTAAAATTAACATTAATTTTAAATAAATTGAAAAAAAAAAAAAAAAACCACAATTTTTTTTTCCAGGAGCTACGAGCTAGAGAAGATGGAGCAGTCAAAATTCAAGCGATCGTCCGAGGTTTCCTTACAAGACAAAGACTCAAAACACTTTTTTCAAATCAGTTCGACACCCTAATCAAGGATTTAAGGAGCGCAAATTATTTTTCATTAAATGACATTTATGTCATCCGCCGCATTCCTTTTCTGGGCGTCAAAAATCCTGATGTTCCACGATAGTATGTATCAAATCATATTTCAATTTTTTTTAAATCTTTTTTTAGTTGATTGCCACTAGTATAATCTTAGACCACAAAACTTAATAGTTGACGAACTACAGAAATCGTTGTTCGACTGGACATGGAGGTTAAAAATGATGATGAAGTATAATTAATGGTTCTCAAACTTTAAAATTGCAAATATGAATTTTACATCAATTCTCTTCGATATGTTTTTTTTCATACGAACACATTTCGCAGAGAGTCGACGAAATAGCCAAAGAATTTCAAAGGTATTTCACCGTTTTTTGACATCTAATCCAATTTATAGATGTTTCAGTATTCCGTTTTCAAAGAATATTTTACCGTCGGTTTCCTCCTTTGGAAAAAAACCATGGGACGACTGAAAGTGGAATGGACGCCTCTTATCCTGTTCAAATGATAATTAGGCCATTATATCATTCAATCATCTAACGTCTTTCAGTTATAAGTTAATTATATCTTAGAATAACTAAAACTGCTTTAAGGTCTATGATTTTGCAAAAGTTTTGCTCAACGTTAAACTCGATGGAAATGAAATTCATCCTTCGATTTTGAACGCCTCTTCCAGAAATGAAGTCGATCAATTTTCCATTTGTTGACTATTTAAAAGCGATGATGGAGCTCGATGAAACTCAATATAAGTCAATACTGCTTTACTGCGCTCTTTACTTCGACGACAATAAAACCGGTTGGTAATATATTGTGTTGAGTTTATTTTAATTTTTTCTTTTAGTTTTTGCAACATGAAGAAGATTTATTTTAAACTTTTGGCTTTGCTTACCAAAAATTTGTTCAGCATATCAAACTCATCTTCCACAGAAGTTGATTCGGATAACGATTCCGAAGTTGATGATGATGATAGATTTACAGAACAAAGGTAATTAATTTTTCAATTGATTGAAGCAAAATAGATTTTTTAATTTTGAGCCTATTTTCTTCAATAAGTAAATCAGGGTTTCCATTTTTTTGACCTAGAAATTTCTTGTACGAACTTTCACACCTTGTAATTTTGATTTTATTAATTTTATTACTCGAAAATTTTATTTTAACTTCCTTAAAGAAGTTATTGTGATACCCTCAACGGGTTTTAGGGGAAGGGTCTTCCAGACCCTGGAGGGTCAATTTGAATATTGATCTTTACCGATCTCAACTTTTGTTGTGCCGGCCAGCCGTCCGTAGCATTTTTCCGAACACTTTCCGGCCACAGTTTTCATCCGATTTTCACCAAATTTCTTAAGCCGGTGAAGAAGAAACTAACGAGGGCGATTTTTGAATTTCGAAAAATGGCAGAGATATGTGTTTGAAATTTTAAAAAATTCGCTGCGGCCGAACCGTTGGTCCGATTTTTACCAAATTTTCACCAATTACTCCTTATATTTTGACAAATTTTGGTGTAAAAAAATTGCCACTTTTAAATTATCATTTTTTTTACTAGGTAGAAATTACGTACTTCTACCCATTACGAGAGGCACATCCGTAGGCCAAAGAGCCCATTATTTTCTACCTTCACACTTAAAAATAACTTAAAAAAAAAATTTCAAAAAAATAGACTATTTTTTGAAAAAAAACTTGGAAAATTTTTTTTAAAAAAGAAGAAAACTTGGAAAATTTTTTGAAAAAAAAAAAAAGAAACTCGGAAATTTGTCAAAAATAAAAAAAAAAACTTGGAAAATTTTTTGAAAAAAAACAAAAACTTCCCCCTTCTTTATACCTTTTACTTCCCCCTCCATTACTTCCCTTCCCATATACTTCCCCCTCCGTTGTACGTCCCCTTCGTTATACTTCCCCCTCCTATGTTACTTCTCTTTCAGGAAGTTTTCGCTGGAAGCTCTTCAAACCAGTACTTTTATATTGATGTCCTAAAATTAATCCAAATTTTTATTTCAGATTTTAAAAGAGTGTGCCATTTTATTAAATGACCCACGAAAGCAGATATGTGGGTCGATTATTTAGACGTCATTCTCAGAAATGAGCATTGGGACGTACTTATGGATTTTACATCATGCCTTTACCATTTGTTAATCTGCGGCAACAACCCTTTATCAACACAGGTACATTTTTAAAATTAATAATTTTAATAAAAAAATATTTTTAGAATATTCCTTTTGTTGACGTACCACAACCATTGTCTGAAGGATTTTGGCAATGTATAAGTCAATTAAAGAGAAGTCACTTTTTCGTTTCCTGTTCCTTTATTGAGTATACTTGCCAGCGGGATGAATCTTGATAAAAAAGAAGCCACTCAGCTTTTACCGCTGTTGACTATGTTCATATTTGCTTAAATTTTGTTATTCAACGATGACTGATGATGAATTCTATTCAGAAGGTGAGGCTTTATTTTTAATATTAAAATGTTTTGTAGAGCCGAAATCATCGCCGAAGCCATTCACTCTTTCTGAGGTGATATCGTTGAGTAAAACATTAAAGATGTTGCCGTCGGGATTATTATGCTGGCATACCCCGATCATCATGATGCTGAAGCAGAGCATCGGATTCAAATTTCAGTCCCAACAGCAAACGTCGACTATAACATTCGATGTTGGACTCTTCTTATGCAGGTTTGTCATTAAAACAATTTTATTTTTTAAAATTAATTTTGTTTAGGAAGTTGGGCTTGTTTCTTTGCTCAATGCTCGTGATTCAAGAAAACCTTTTACCAAAGAAGGTCATTGGTTGTCAAATTTCATCAGCATTCCAGATAACGTTGGAGTCTACGATAGTAAAAAAGCGATCATCCCAAAACCTTTTATTCACCAGAAACCATTCTAGAATCATAACACCTCAAAATGCCGGTAAATCTTTTTTTTTGTTAAAAATTTTTTATATATTTAATTTAGATGGCTGTGAGGTACTTTCGGCAAGAGATAGCAGAAACTTTTGTTTACTTACTTCAGTCCCGTTTACTATTGCGTTTCTTAAAAGATTCTCGATACTTCAGAACCATTTTGATCTTGACCGTTTTGAGCATCAAAATCCTCAAGTCCATTTTCTCCAGTCGCCTCATTACTTTGTAAAAATCCGCCGACATTATTTATATGAAGACGCTTTTGAGAAGCTATCCAGGAAAATGGTATAAAAATTTTATTTTTTTTTTTAATTTTATTTTTAGCTCCAAATTTGAAGCAAACTGTTAAAATTCAAATGGTTAACAAATGGGGTTTGGACGAAGCTGGGGTTGATGGCGGCGGCGTTTTCCGCGAGTTTATCACCGAATTGTTGAAAACTGCATTTGATCCTAACCGCGGTTTTTCATTTGTAATGCCAACAATGAGCTGTACCCAAACCCAAACGTCCATGTCGTCTGTCCAGGTTTTTTTGATCATTCTACTTCATCGGACGCATGTTAGGAAAGGTTGTTTTATTCATATTTTTTAAAAAAATTTAACATTTTTTTTCAGGCTATTTATGAAGGCATAATGGCAGAAATACCTTTGGCTGATTTCTTCCTTGCCAAATTGACTGGAGACACAACCAACAGTATTTAAATAATTTAGCATCTTTAGATCCTCAACTTTATAAAAAATTATGAACCTACGGACTTACAAAGGAGATTTTGCCGAACTCGGGCTTGATTTTACCAACTTTACCAATGGACGAACAATCGTTAGTAAAAAAAAAACAATCAAAAAAAATTTAAATTTTTAGAGCAAAGAGCTAAAACCGAACGGTGCCGAATATCAGTGACTGCTGAAAATGTAACCGAATATATAGATTTAATTGCCAAATTTAAAATGCATGAAGAAATTGTAGGCAAACCGAAGTTTTCAAAATAGTAAGTTTTTTTCTTTTTATATCGCAAGTTACTATTCAATTTTTAGGGACTTCAAGAAGTTTTTCACTCGATTGGCTTCAAATGTTCAGCCCTAAAGAACTACAAATTATTATTTCGGGCGATGAAGCTCCAATCGATATAACAGATATGAAACAAAACACTGTTTATGGAGGTAAATTTTATTTATTTTAAAGAAGTTAATTTTTTTTCTTAGGTGGATATTCTGCCGAACACCCTTGTATCGTCATGTTTTGGAATATACTTGAATCATTTAGTAATAATGAAAGAAGCGGGCTACTTAAGTTTATTACTAGTTGTTCTAGGCCACCCCTATTAGGTTTTAAGGTGAGTTTTTTTTTTATTCCTTTGGTTTTTACTATTTAAATTTTAAGGAGTTCCAACCGCCGTTATGTATTCAGTTAGTGGAAGGGATTGACGATCGGTTTCCGACTTCAAGTACCTGCATGAACCTTTTGAAACTTCCAGCTTTCAGCGACGAGCGACGATGCGGACGAAACTTTTGTATGCGATCCAATCCGGCGCGGGGTTCGAACTGAGTTAATTTGGATAATTATAATTATTGTAAAGATTTTTATTGTTTGTTTTTGATTAAATCGAGTTTTTATCATGACATCGTTTATATCTGTATAATAAATTACCTTTGAAAAGGTCGTATGCATCTATTTTTGATCCTGATGCTCCAGATTTACAGATTTTTTCCCCTCAAGGAAACCTTTTAAAAATATAACCTCCTCATATTTCGTGGGCTGCATAAAGAGCGCCATTTTCTTGAAAAGCATAATATTTTCTCTCATCTGACATTTTGATTTTTCTTTGGTTGAAGATTATTTATTTTTTTTTTGTATATAGAAGAATGATTCCAGGTATACATTTTGACTTGCAATGAATTTTATTCCTAAAAATTCAAGGCCCGAAATACAAGCTGAGAACTTTGACTGGTTACAACGACCACGATGTGACCAAACAGCGAATGCCAGCGTATTCGGCTCTCGGTCGAAATTTTTTTGACGGACACGATATTTTGCCCGGGCCAAAATATTCAGTCGGAAAAGTAACGAAGACGGACGATTCCCGCAGAGCTACGCGGTTGTCTTATCAAGAAAGAACGCCTGGCAGGTAAAAAATCCCAACTTTGTTATAGTAAGCTGATTTTTTTTAGGTAGGGGAATACCTGGCCCTAAATATAAGGTTGATAAAATTCCTGCGCACAGAAACTCGCCAGGGTGGTATTTTGGATTGAGAAGGAAAGACGCCGAGTATCAACAATACCTGGGCCTAAATACGCCTATAAGACGAAAAACATCCCTGGAATCGTCAATCCGCCACATTGGGTCTTGTAAATTTTATTTATCGTTTTCGTGGAGTTTTTAGGGGCAGTGGCGTCGCCGAAAGCATTGAGGTTGAACTAAGCGGCACCAAGAAAAAAAAGCATCGTATGGCGAATTAAGCAATTTTAAATTTTTCGAATTTAAAAGTAGTTACATCTTCCAAAAACTGTCATTTGAGTAACAACTTTCTTTTGAGAAATTTAAAAGATTAGAGGAGGAATGAAGAAAATAGGAACTTCAGTCTTCTAGCGCCCACTGCTTAGGGCTACTAGGATTTCTCTACTTTGGGAAATCTGTATTTAAAATTTTTAAGTGGAGTCAAACCTTCGAAGGATTTCGTCTCGTCGATCAACTCGCCGGGCCCAGGGCGATATAAAGCCCCGAAACTCGATTCTGTCAGAAAGAAAGCTCCGGCTCCTGTCATTTTAAAAAGGCACCAAGAGACAAAACAGTTTCGTATTTTATTTACAAAAATGTTTATTTTATATTTTAGCGATATTATACCAGGTCCTAAATACAAAGGGAATAAACTTACAAAGCCGCTCCTGCTTGGTCGTTTGGACTTCGCCATTCGAAAAACCAAGTCCAATAGAACAAGTTTCGACTCGAATATTCCTTCTGTGGCAGTCCTAATTTGAAAAAAAAATTAATAAAAAATTGAGATTAACTCACCTGAATTTAATTAAATTTAAACTGAAGAATCACAATGAGATAAGTAAGCGTGTTGGAAACAAACTGAAAATAAAAAAATTATTTTGTAGGAAAAAAAAAGAGGCATTCAAAAAAGGCCATGTGTAAAGAATAGGGCCAAAAGGTTAGATAACCAAAAGGCAGCGCATTCTGTTTTAATTTTCAGAACTACATAGGGCTCTTCTCATGAAGCCTATTTGTTGGAAGTCTATAAACTTACTCCAATAAATAAATGTCTGTTCATGATAACAAATCCTCCCAAATCTATTTGAGGAGGGTCATTTCTTATCGCCTCGATGAGAAAATTAACCTAAAAAAAAATTAGATGAATTCTATAAGGGAATACTAAAAACCTCAAATCTTATATCTTGGGAATTTGATGAAACTTTGGTGCTGAGGACTTCTTTTAGAACTTGAGATGTCACCTAAAAAAACCAAATAAACCGAACAAAAATAATTTTCTTAAAATACTTCAGAAGATCCTTTTTGTCCGGCGTCGATGAATGCGTAGATGATGAGAAGAGATAAGAGGCTTGCTAAGAAATACCCCAAGGTCTTCCAGGAGACATTTAGCGAAATAATATGAGATAAAGCGTTGTAGAGACCGAGGAGGAAAGTCAAGCTGAATGTGAAACGATGGAAATAACGATCGCTGCCAAATGCGATCCGAGGCAAGAACACAAAGAACTCAAAGAAACCCAAAGACGTCGCCAATGTTGTAAAAACAGCATTCGGCCTTGTTTTTAAATTCTAAAAAGAAATATGAAGGTACTCCTTTTATTTTTACTTACATTCGTTAAATTCTTCGTCATAATCTTAGAGAGGCGTTTGATTTCCAGGCAGGTGCAGTACCAGAGTCCTATTATAGCATGGTTGCGATGGTAAAAAAATAAGGGAGGAGGTACAGCCATGGGTCTAAAAGCGTCGAATATTTTTCAAAACAGAGAAGAATAACGCTTGGGATAGTTATTGATGTAAACCACCGTACATAACGTTTATACCCCATCTGCAGCTCTTCTCCAAAAGTCAAAAACCAATCGTCCTATTTCAATTTTTTTAAAAATCTTTAAAAAAACAATACCTGAAAAGTCTTCCATAAGTTCAAATATTCAGGGATTTTTGGCCCCTGCGCCCAATACGTAAATGGTAAATGATAATGGATTTGTAAATAAGCCATAACATGGATGGAAAATGAGTTCGTCGTAGTTTCTTTTCGAATCCCTCAGCGCGTTTAATCTTTTCAAAAAGACCAACATCGCCAAATATGTTTGAAGAGAATAGTTGAGAACGCAGTACAGCATTAACCATGAGACGTATTTCCATTCGAATCTATCTAGAAATGGGTAGAATATTAGGGTGGACTTCCCATAGGGTACATAAAAATAAAAGATAAAGGGGGAAGATATCGGAAGTTCCAAACTATGAGAAATCAAGTCATTGACTCATTACTATTGTTAGTGTATCGATTTTTAGGTTACTTAAAGAAGTTATTGTGCACCCTCCTCTACGGGGTCTCGAAAAGGGTCTCTCAGACCCCCTAGAGGAAATGATCTTTGCCGATTATAAGGTTGTCTGTGGAGCCGGCCATCCGTCGCATTTTTCTGGCCGGCTTCAAGGACTTTTAATTTTTCACAGAATCTTCATTTTTGTCATATTTTCGAAATTCACAAAAATGGCGGAGGTATGTCTGATTGACATTTTTAAAAAACTGCGGTATGGCCGTAATTTTCGCTCCTTACTCCTTTTTTTAAAAAATTTTTGGCGCAAAAGAAAAAAAAAATCCGAATATTTGTTGCTATAGTAGGGAGAACGACCACGGGCGAGGGGCATCCCGCCACCATAAAAAAACTTTGAGAATATTAAAAATTATACTTCCCCCTCCTTAAAATTTCCCCTCCTTGATACTTCCCCCTCCTATTATTCCTTCTCTTTAAGGAAGTCGGGCCAACTCCAGACTAGTTATTCTTTCTTATGGAAAGTCTTCCGAATAAAATCAAGAGGATGAACATCGGTTTGAACTGTTCGTAAATTTGTCTTCCCCCTCCTAAATTTCCTTCTTTCCCCGCAGGACTTCCCCCTCCTAATTTCCTTCTTTTAAGGAAGTTCCCGTCCAATAAAATCAAGAGGACATCGGTTTGAACTTTTCGTAGAATTTGTCTTCCCCCTCCTAAATTAATCCTTCTTGTCTTTCCCCAGACTTCCCCCTCCTAAATTTCCTTCTCTTTAAGGAAGTTCCCGTCCAATAAAATCAAGTGGATGATCATCGTTTGAACTTTTCGTAGAATTTGTCTTCCCCTAAAAATCCTTCTTGTCTTCCCGCAAACTTCCCCCTCCTAAATTATTCCTTCTTGTCTTTCACCGTAGACCATCCCCCTCCTAAATTATTCCTTCTCTTTAAGGAAGTTCCCGTCCAATAAAATCAAGATGATCATCGGTTTGAACTTTTCGTAGAATTTGTCTTCCCCCTCCTAAATTAATCCTTCTGTCTTTCTAGACCCCCCTCCTAAATTATCCTTCTCTTTTCCCGTCCTAAAATCAAGGGATGATCTCGGTTTGAACTTTCGTAGAATTTGTCTTCCCCTCCTAAATTAATCCTTCTGTCTTTCCCGCAGGACTTCCCCCTCCTAAATTATCCTTCTTGTCTTTCCCTAGACTTCCCTCCTAAATCATTCCTTCTCTTTAAGGAAGTTTCCGTCCATAAAATCAAGGATGATCATCGGTTTGAACTTTCGTAGAATTTGTCTTCCCCCTCCTAAATTAATCCTTCTTGTCTTTCCGTAAACTTCCCCTCCTAAATATGCTTCTTGTCTTTCCCCCGGACTTCCCCCTCCTAAATTATTCCTTTCTTTAAGGAGTTCCCGAATAAAATCAAGAGGATGATCATCGTTTGAACTTTTCGTAGAATTTTTCCCCCTCCTAAATTAATCTTTCTCGTCTTTCACCGTAGGACTTCCCCTCCTAATATCCTTTCTTTTAAGGACTCTCCAACAGAGTTCCTTACCTTATTCTTCCTGAAGGAAAGCCTTCCGAATAAAATCAAAGGATGAACATCGGTTTGAACTGTTCGTAGAATTTGTTGTTTTCTTGATTTTTCGTTTTCTTCCCCTCCTGCGCCCCATGATGGCGTCCTGCCCCAATTTTTGCCTCAAACATAACTGTAGACCTCCAAATGGAGATTTCGCTTTGGACCGTCCAGGATGAATCTGAAATATTGGGGAGGAAAATGATAAATCATAAAATTCAAAAACGCGTGAAAAATATTCATGTTGTTCCCTTTCTCGAAAAAAAAAAAAAAAAAAAAAAAAAAAAAGATTAACGACTTGGAAGGACGTTTATGGTCGTTTTGATGTTTCGGCTTGATTTAGCCGTTAAAGAAAGTCGTTAAATACTTCAATAAAATAATAAAATGATAAAAAAAGACAACTTTTCACCCTTGTTTTTTCACTTCAGTTTATTGAGGGTAGAAAAGCCTCAAAGGGGACCAAAAATTGCCCCTCGAGGATTAACCCATTGTGTGAAAAATTGTTTTTATTGGGAATCACAAAGAAACTTTTAATTTTCCACAAAAGACTCACTTAGATGTTTTCAGGATGACTTTCTGATTAAACTCGTCAACTCGGTGAAAAAAAAGGTGAGGATAAATTTATTTCAGGCCATAAAAAAACGTCGTGTATTTTTTCATAGCGTTTGGCGTATATTTATTTTGTCGTCGAGAAGCGCAAACAGTTTTTGACTCGGCAGTCTTATCGAGTCGAAAACTAATAATTTTCCTACCGTTATGTCCAGTCGAATTCTTCTGGATCAATGCCTTTTTTCAAAGCCCACTACGCCTAAACGTTTTAAAATCGATATTTTAATTGTTTAGGCAAATCTTTAGGGTGGAAAATGGACCAGAAACATCATTAGGGATGGAAGAGTAAAAATTTAAAAGTTATTTTGATTTTTGTAAATTTTAGAGGCTCTGGAAGCTGTCCTCCCCTAATAAGAACGCATCGGGGAATCTGCAATGAAGATAAAAATCAGTGAAGTTCGAAACATGACCAATTTCACGAAATCTGAGGGTCTAATCTTAATCTGACATCTTTATTGGATCGCTTTATTTCCTTCCCCTTCAAGATAATTTGGTGAGCGAATTAGGTGATTGGTTACTCCGGAATAAAAGTTAAAGTTCTGCTCCTGGATGGACCCAAACAATAGAATTGATTGAAATTTCGAGGGTTACATTCTCTGGAAAACACGATCTAAAGTATAAAAGTAATAAGAAACTTTTCCCTATTTTTTTTCCCAAAAGGCATTTCACTAATCTATGGAAAAGCGCGTCAAAATAAAGCAATCAACCTAAACTTACTGGAAAATTTTCCGGAAGAAGGGGAATAAGGTAAAGACATTTTTTTTCGATGATTTCAAGCGAGCAAAATGGCCAAACTAGTTTTATAGACAATTTTATTTATTTTTTTGTTAGATTTCGCCTATTGCAATGGTGCAGTAGTCGCAGAAATCAAAAAATTTTGTATCATCGTTTCACACCCTCTGGACCCCAAAATCACCCTGTATGTACTAAATCGCACGATAACTTGAGTAATTTTACTTGACGACCATGAAATTTTATATTTAGCGCTTTTAACCAATAGAATTTATGAGTTCGTTAACGGCTTGAATCGGACCAGGGTATGGTACTTTATTAGGGCCTAAGCTGCGAATCTCCCAAACCGTTCGTCCATCGCTTTCAAACTTAATGTGGCTATGCGGATGGCTAAGAAAGATTTAAATTTATTTGGATCAGCTGGATGCAATGAATTTGAATCTAATTAAAAACAAATATTTTAATTCTTACCGGGAAACATGATTTTTTTCTTTAATTTTAACATAGTATGATTTTTTCAATTTCCCAGGTGTAACCATGTGAAAGAAATCGACTTCTTTAGTCTTGCTGTTTTTTTAACTTCCTTAAAGAAGTTATTGTGATACCTCCAAGTCGGGTTTTGGGGAAGGGTCTTCCAGACTCGGAGGGTCAATTCGAATATTGATCTTTACGATCAACTTTGTCTGTGGTCCGGCCGGCCGTCCGTAGCATTTCCGGCCACAGTTTCAACCGATTTTTTCACCAAATTTTCTATTGTCGGTGAACAAGAACTAACGAGGGCGATTTTTGAATTTCCAAAAAAATGGCGGAGATGGTATGTTTGAAATTTTAACAAATTTGCTGCGGCGAACCGTTGGTCCGATTTTCACCAAATTTTCACCTATAATCCTTATATTTTTAAAGAATTTTTGTTGTAAAAAAATTGTCACTTTTTGATAATTATTATTTTTTAGTAGGGAGAAATTTCATTCTTCTACCCATTACGAGAGGCACATCCCTAGGCCAAAGAGCCCATTATTTCTTCCTTGACACTTTGAAAAAATTTCAAAAAAAAAAAGAACTTAAAAAAATTTTTTTTTTCCCGAAATAGTTTTATACGGACCTGGGCCTTCCCTTTGGTGGAAAGATATTCTCCCGATAAATATTTTTATACTTCCTTAAGAAAGTTATTGTTTTACCCTCATTTGTCAGGTTTTTGTGAAAGGGTCTCCCAGACCCCGTATTCTTTCTCTCAATTTACAAAAAATAAAAAATAAAATGAAATAAACAATTTAATAGAACAAAAATACATCAGAGGAAAACAGAAACAAGAAACAGGAATATTTCACGATCGGTTTCGACCTAAATCATCAGTGAACTATTTTCCGTTTATTGCTCTCTCAAATTTGTTGTGAATTTTTTTCTTCAACTTTTTCTGTTTATTGTTTCTCTCTCTAATGTAATTTTGTACAATTAATTACTAAGTGTCTTATAATGACGTAAAAATTTAAAGTTTAAAGGATAATAAAAATTGTGCATTTAGGTTTTATTAAAATAAAAAATACATAAAAAATTAAGCTCTGAAGATGCTGCGATCGCCGTATAACATGTTTGATTCTCGGTTGAATAAAAACAACCAAGAATATCAAACATATCTAACAGAAATCACTCGTGTAAACAAAAAAAAAAATCGTCATTTTCAAAGCCAGGCCTAAGCAAGGCAGCAACAGGTTTAGAAGTTCGAATATCAAGCTGGAACAATTTTTTAAAAGCCAGTTTTATATTTTTTGAACATTTAAGTATTTTTAAACAAAAGATTGTTTTTTAAACTATAGCGGTTGCTTTGGTTATTTCTCGTTGAGCTAATTTTTGGACATTATAATTTTTTTAAGCATTTTTTTTAAAAGATGGGATATTAGGAAACTAGAGGATATAAAAAAAATAAGGTCAAAGTGAAGACTTTAAATGATAGATGAAATTATTTAAAAAAAAATTTAAAATTGAATAAAATGTTGATACTTGCGTTTTGGAGATTTCATTGTAGGGAAGAAACTCACAAAATAAAGACGATGAGAAATAGAAGAAAAAAGACGAAGGTGTCAAACTGACTTGACGAGAGGTTGACAGAGAATGAAAAGAAGCCGGCACGAGATGCGAAAAGCCCCCTATGGCGCCACCGACAGCCTCCGGAGCTCGTAAAATGGGGGTGGCGAAGGGGTGGGTGGTTGAAGATGTTAGGAGGGGGATGTTTTATTGGGGTGGTTAAAGGGGAAGAAGGGTCCCAAAACCTATAATAATCATACACATTCACTTTTCGATACTTTCAATCCATATCATCGGAAAAGGTCCGTGTAACCTCGGCAACCATCACTCTTGTTGAGTTAACATTAGAAAATATTTTCGGATGGAAACAAAATTAATGATGAACTTTTGAAATTTCGGACGCTGATAAAACCTTTTTATGTGGCGGGTGGGGGAGGATGACGTCATTGGAGTGTGTGTCCTCACTGTCTGCCACCGGTGCCTTACTGAAAAGTGACTGGCCTAGAACGGCGCCATGGCAATATGGCGAGAGCCCCCACCTTTTGTGTCATGCCTAAAGCTAACACAAAGAAGAAAAAGAATCGCATAACAAACAGGAAGAAAACCTCCTCTTGCTAAAAAAAATTGGCACTCCAATACGTCACTCTCCTCCCTGCCATATAAACTGTCTATCAAAAGTCAATTTAAAAAAAAAATTTAGAATATAGGTAATTTTTTTAGAGTTCCTAGAAACTTTTTATTGTAAGTTAGACAAAAAGTAATTTAAAAATTTTTGTGAGGAGTTGAATTTTTTTCTTCCTCAGTTTGCTACTAAATTTTAGGTAGTTGGAAATTTTTTTAAGCCACTTATGGCCAAAAAGGGATGAGCATGCGCAAAATATGGCACCCTTTTGTCGGGATCTTTAACCTCGGCGACCCCTTAATCAATCCGAACGTTAAAATTTGTCGGTTCGTTATCTCAGAAATGGAAGAAAGTTTTTTTTCCTTTTAGTGTTATTTATTTGAGACACTATCTTCCCCGAGCGATTTATCTTCATGCCGGAAAACCTCGCTTTTGTTTTTTTTAAGGGGCTTAAAAAACATAAAGACGTTAACAAAAGCAATAACAATTTAAAAAATATGGGCGATGAAGAAATTGATCGATCGGAGGGGGATGACTGTGCCGATTCGGACTATTCATCTCTCTTGTAGTAGTCTCCCTCCTCCACGTTCTCGCGCTAAATGGGGTGGGGTGGATGAAGTGAGCGCCCTGGGTCGAATAAGATGCGGCATTTGTGATTATCGCTTGAAATTAATGAGTCTTGACAACCCACATGTTTATTGATGAAGTTTTTTATTTCTAATTTAAAAGCTATTCAAACAATGGGCTCTTATCGGACGAACTTTGTCAACTTTATTGTACCCAGCTGATTCCACAATTACTCACGTCATATCGGCTAACCGTCACTTAAATTAGGGTTATTTTCGGCCAAAAAAATCCTTCAATAAAAGTTTTTCGATTTTACAACAACCGAAGCCGTGGATGTACCCTAAATGATGCTAAAACTTTCTATTTCGACAATTTTATTTCGGATTTTTCGGGATTGGTGGTTTGGACTGGCGTTTCGTAGGTTAAATCCGGCTTTCTGGGTATGACCGCTTGCTTCAAACCTTCATCCGGGAAAGCGATATGGATAGGAGCGATCCTCTCGATCTGCGCTGTATTCAAAGAGTCGAGAGCGGAGGCGATTTGGTTGACGGCTGAATCGAGATGGTCTTTGACGTGAGAGATGAGAAGGCTTCTGTAAAATCTCGGTCGGCCTCAGGACTCCATTCAAGACCGATGTCATCTTCTTGTTTGTCTTTTGTAGTTTTATGTTGGGCGGTTTTACTGCCGGAGGCCGATGGTGTCTGGCAGCTGCGGCTTCTTTTTCGCCTTGTTTTGTGCGGCGCCTTCTTTCATCGACTTACGACCGGCTTTTGTGTCCCGCTTGGCGCTCGCTCTTCTCCCTCCTCGTTTTGTACTCTGTCTCTTCGTACTCTGCCTTTTTGTGTGCTCTGTCTTTTTGTACTTTGCCTTTTGGTACTTTGCTTTTGGTGCTTTGCCTTTTGTGCTTTGTCTTTTACCGCTTTTCCTTCTTACACTCCCACGCTTGACGCTCCTCGCTTGCCAGGTTTCTTAGTCAAGTCACGCCCGAAATCTTTTAAAAACTCCTCATCGCTACTCGACTCCTGATTAATTTTATGGTCCTCAAGTTCTCCCAGGAGCCGCTCAAATCGAACTTTGGTGATTCTGTTTTGATCTTTGGTAACGGCTTGAGCTTGTACAGTTTCTGCAGATGGTTTGCAGTTTTTGGTATTTGGCTGACAAATGTGCTTAGGATGGAATATACAGTATCGTATTTGATATTGTGGACGGTTTCTTCTCGTGGAGGCTTTCGCAGTTGAGAAACTGTTTGGTTGAACTCACCCAAATAATTATGTCTCGTTTCGCAGTCTTTTTCCAAATTTATAATATCAGAACGGACAGATTTGACGCTCAAATCCCATTTTTCTGTTTTCACTTTCTCCCTTAGATTTTTCAAGCTGTCTATTACGTTCGATTTAAATTCGCGTTTTCGTTGATGTATTCGAAGATCTCTTTTTCTAGAAATAGATGGTAGTAGTCAGTTTTGAAAGTGTCAACTTTGCATTCGTAGTCGCATTCTTGAATTAATTTCTTAGCAAAGTTTTCTTTGACGTTTTTCTGTATGTAGTTTTCGACGTCTTCCCAATTTGGTCCTAAGTCTATCCTTGGTTCGACTCGCGATACCTTGAAGTACGAAAGTCAAAGGCTTCATGATTTCCGGGTCTGTCTTAAGCTGCCAGATTTCCTTAAAGAACCCGGCTTCGTCGATCTGAATATGAACTCTAAAAAAAACTGCTGCCCTGGTAAAATGATTCCGGGTCTATCATCGAAGAAAAATTTTGGAGTCCAACTTTGCTGTATTTGATTGGAAAGTTATTTTTTGAGACTTCCATCTCCCAGCTGTAATGGATGGCGACCGGACTTAGATTTTCAAAAGCGACGCTTTGTTTGTGAATATCGTACACAGCAGCGTTGGTAAATGTAAGATTCCATTGATTATCAGGCGGCAAATCATCGACTGAAGCCTGCTCGTGAACCAAAACTGAACCTATTTTCAAAACCGCTTTATTCATAAAACAAGGATTTCTGTCAACCCCTTCTAATTGGTCCGGAAGACATTCCGGATCTACCTCATCAACCGTGATTTCGGGCTTTGTTATGCTGATGTCTGATGGTTCTCTCTCCTTTTCAAACATAGCAGTCCCTTTGACCATCAAGTTCTTAATATCTGGCCTAAATGGTTCTAAAATCAATTTTGCTGGATAGTTTTTCTTTTTTAAGCCTTAATAGTTCTGATTTTTCCCAAGGCTTTTTGGTCTTGAGGTCGCAACTTTTGGAAAAGTTTTCCTCTTGAATGCCGCGGGGGTGTCGACGTAGCCTTTCTTCACTAAAACTTGAGGGTCTTCTTTAAATTTAGCGTTGGCAGGATAGACTAAATTATCGATTTTGACTTTTCTTCCTTCTTTATGCGGTTGACCGTTTTCCAGAAAAGATGCTTCCGCGATATTGTCTTGATATGAATATCTTTCGGCTTCTTCGATGAGTCTCGTGTCTAATAGCTTGCTCATGTTTTTTCGTAGTTCATCACCAGACATTCCGGCTCGACGTTCAGATTCGAACAGAGACGCTTGTATTGCTCTTGTCGTCTTTTGAGCCAGACGCTCCAGTTCTTAAGACGGCTGTCTTCGACGATTTTCTCTTTTCTTTCTGAGCAGGTCGTAAATGTCGACGTTGGTCACGTACGAAACCGCCGCCGATGAAGCTGTCTCCATTTTCAAAATTCAACGACTAAAAACATGTGAAACTTTGATGACACTAAATGAAATGGATAAACCCTAGATTTTATTAAAACCAACGGAGCAAAACGAGTAGCGGATTCCGTCCCACCCTCTGATTATAACATAACGCTAAGTGTTATAGATATCAGAGGGAGAGATTGGATTAGTCGATGACGAGTTGGAGGGTGGGTTCTATGTGTGATTTGTGTTGTGTTATTTCGTTGGGGGGTTTAACTCAATTAAGCTAAGTGTTTTCATATATTTTAAAAATTAGTGATTTATTTCGGACCGGTAATGACTTTTTGTTCCGGGGATGGGAGAGAAAAAAAGGGAAAGATTGCAGGGGGATGCTGCGGCATTGAAGACGCCTCAATGTCGGGCGCCAGTTTTCGGATCGGGACGCGCGCACCGTCGCGTCCTCGTCCCCGGCGAGCGACCGTTAAAACCTCCCTAGAAAAGCGGATCGATATCTCCTCCCGACAAACAGTTTTATTGTTCATGATTTGTCTATCCTACTCCTTCCGTAGATGTCCTTATAAAGCGTCCCTTTTTTTCCACGAAGGGTGGGCTTTCCAGACGATCTACGACTTCGAAGGTCCCCCTTCCCCATCGCCCCACGACCTTTACAAAGGCCCAATGGTTTCTACTTGTGTTAAAATAAGTTATGTCTGTCACTAAACTGACATGTTTTGTTATCTCGATGTTTTCCACCCCTAGAAAAGAATTCTAAGGGAAGAAGCATAACAAAAACTTTCTAAATTTTATGCCCCATTAAACAATTATACGGTAACAACCATTTTTTAAAAATAAAACACAATACACACACTCACAAAAAAAAAAAAACTTCTTAAAATTTAGGCAGTCTCACTTGATTGTAAAGATGGAATATTGTGGCAAATTATGTACTTAATAGTGGAAAATCAAGTAAAATGGAGGCGCTCCTAGTGGCTGTTTACATGAAGTATGTAAACGAGATACTTGCGGAACTGCTTCTATTTTTAACCAACTAACTTTTAAAAAAAGTAAAGTAACCAAACATTGGTTTTCCGAGTCCCAACGGGTCTCCGAGACCCGTCGGGTCAAAAAGACCCATTGATTTCCAGGTTGAAATTTCGGAAAAATAAGGCTATTGTATTGGGCTACAGGACCCATGGGCCTCCCAGACCCATTCATTGGTCATAAGTGTCATGAATATGGGTCTTAATGACCCCATGTGGCCTCCCAGACACCTAGGATTATGTACTTATTACTATTATCGATAGGATTATGTACTTATGTAATTATGTACTTAATAGTGGAAAATCAAGTAAAATGGAGGCGCTCCTAGTGGCAGTTTACATGAAGTATACCTAAAGGTCGGCCATTATTTAGGTTCGATTGAATGCGTCTTATTTTACTTACGTTTAATTTAAAGTCTTCCTAAAATTAAGGCAGTCTCACTTGTTCGTACAGGTGGCATATTGTGGTAAATTACTTAACAGTGGGAAATCAAGTGAAATGGAGGCGCTCCTAGTGGCTATTTACATGAAGTATGCCTAAAGGTCGGCCATTATTTAGGTTCGATTGTATGCGTCTTATTTTTTATTTACATTAAATTTAAAGTCTTCCTAAAATTAAGGCAGTATCACTTGTTTAAGTTGGCTGGACTGGAATTTTAGATTGATTTTAGACCTTTTTCTCGATGCATGGTCATCTGTTACATGGCAAGACTGGTAGTTCTTCAAGTTGGCAAGCCTGGATTTTTAGCTACTCTCCTCGTTTGAATATCTCGATATCACAAGGATGTAGTTTTTGGCCTTGAAAATGACATTTTTAAGCCATTTTCTCGCAGGGTCTGCAAGGTCAACACTGATACCAAAGTTTAAGTTGGCTGGACTGGAATTTTAAATTGATTTTAGACCTTTTTCTCGATGCATGGTCATCTGTTACAAAGTACTTTTCAAGTTGGCAGGCCTGGATTTTTAGCTATCTTCTCCCGTTTGAATGTTTATCACAAGAATATAGTTTTTGGCCTTGAAAATGACATTTTAAGCTATTTTATCGAAGGGTCTACGAGATCAACACTGATACCATACGTTTAAGTTGGCTGGACTGGAATTTAGCTTGATTTTGAGCCTTTTTTTCTCGGTGCATGGTCATCTGTTACGAATTTAGCAAGGCAGTCTCACTTGTTCGTACAGGTACATAATGTGGCAAATTACTTAACAGTGGGAAATCAAGTGAAATGGAGGCGCTCCTAGTGGCTATTTACATGAAGTATACCTAAAGGTCGGCCATTATTTAGGTTCGATTGTATGCGTCTTATTTTTATTTACCTTAAATTTAAAGTCTTCCTAAAATTAAGGCAGTCTCTTGTTCTAGGTGGCATATCATATGTGGCAAATTACTAACATTGGAAATCAGATGAGCGCTCCTAGTGGCTATTTACATGAAGTATACCAAGGTCGGCCATTATTTGTTCAATTGCATATCTATTTAATTTACTTAACATGGGAAATCAAGTGAAATGGCGCTCCTAGTGGCTATTTACATGAAGTATACCAAAGGTCGGCCATTATTTAGGTTCGATTGTATGCGTCTTATTTTTATTTACATTAATTTAAAGTCTTCCTAAAATTAAAGCAGTCTCACTTGTTCGTACAGGTGGCATATCATTGTGGCAAATTACTTAACATTGGGAAATCAAGTGAAATGGAGGCGCTCCAAGTGGCTATTTACATGAAGTATACCTAAAGGTCGGCCATTATTTAGGTTCGATTGTATGCGTCTTATTTTTATTTATTTTTAAAGTCTTCCTAAAATTAAGGCAGTCTCACTGTTCGCAGGTGGATATTGTGGCAAATTACTTAATTGGGAAATCAAGTGAAATGGAGGCGCTCCTAGTGGCTATTTACATGAAGTATACCTAAGGTCGGCCATTATTTAGGTTCGATTGTATGCGTCTTATTTTTTATTTACATAAAGTCTTCCTAAAATTAAGGCAGTCTCACTTGTTCGTACAGGTGGCATATATTGTGGCAAATTACTTAACATTGGGAAATCAAGTGAAATGGAGGCGCTCCTAGTGGCTATTTACATGAAGTATACCTAAAGGTCGGCCATTATTTAGGTCGATTGTATGCGTCTTATTTTTATTTACTTAAATTTAAAGTCTTCCTAAAATTAAGGCAGTCTCACTTGTTCGCAGGTGGCATATATATTGTGGCAAATTACTTAACATGGGAAATCAAGTGAATGGAGGCGCTCCTAGTGGCTACTTACATGAAGTATACCAAAGGTCGGCCATTAAGTTCGATTGTATGCGTTTATTTTTTATTTACATCAAATTTAAAGTCCAAAACGATAAAAATTTACCGAGAACTGTTTTATATAAACAACGTTCCTGGAAGACGCCTGGTTTAAAAAACAAATGAATTCGGGAAATCCTTAATAAAAAAACGTGCGATAATTAAGATAAATAGCCTTTAGATAAATAGTAGACGCCACAATATCGCTGGTCAGTACGCAACTAATTCTCACATAAGTTTCTTTAATTTTTGTTAAAAAATGGATCAACGTTTAGTGTCAATAATAACAATTTACTCCGTTTTTTGTGTGGTGAGTTTTTTTTGTTTTTGACTGTATAACTTCTTTTTAGATTTATGCTTCCCCTCTTGCGACAACTACAAACCCTGAGAGCGAATCTCGCCTTTCTCAAGTAATCGGAAATCTCACAGACAAAATTTCGAACATTTCAAAAACCGTAAGAAGGATGCAGGATCTCGCCCATAGCTCTGAAGACGCCTCCGTCAGCATATCAGTAATTTATTTATACAAGAAAACCCTTTATAATTTTTTTTAGCAAGAAAATGAATTGGGAAGTCCAGAAGTGCCTAAAACTAACGTAACTTACGGAGAACTTATAGACAGAGTTGAGGAAGCGAGAAAAAAAGTCAAAGAGATCCAAACGAAGCTTCAATCCACAAACGCCCATTTAGACGAATAATTAAAAAATATTCAACTCCGATCGCTAACAAAACTGTTACTGCTTAAATTATAAATAAACAAAATTGTTTTTATTTTTCTTGTTTTCTTAAAACACTATGGGCAAATAATAGCTTTGTTCCAACCGCAGTTTGAAACTCCTGGAGTATGCGCAGAAGGACTTAAACATCAAATCTGACGTTTCTCAAATCGTTTGTCCGTCAAATCTGACCTGCAAATCCTTCTGCGCATGCTCCAGGAGTTTCAAACCAGTTTCAAACTGCGGTTGGAACAAAGCTATTGTGAATTTTTAATTTTTTCTGTGGTTTCAAATTTTTTTGAAAATTTTCTTGATGGTTTTTCAATTTTTGAAAAAATAAGAACAATTTAATATATCTACGGAAAGTGTTGGAAATTTTAAAACAATGCAATAATATAAGAGAAAACACGGAATTTTTCAGAGTCATCTATGGTCAGAGAAGCACAACTTTAAGCATAGAAATTGGCCTTAAAAAAATAAAAGTTGATTTATTTTTAATAATAAATTTAATTAAATAAATATTTTATACAAAAAAAGAACTTATATGGATTATTTACATAGAAATGATGATGAATATTAATTTTAGTACACAAAAAATTTAACAACGCAGTCATTTTGTGTATTCAATTATTATAAAAATGATAGGAATGATGATTTGTGAACTTATATTCTAAAAATTTGTACACTGGGACGTTTTATTTTATATAAAAAAATATAAAAGCTAAGATGTTTTGTACGCTTCACAGGTTGAGTTAAGAGGTTCAGTTCAGTTTTAGTAATTTGGGCTTCGATTTGATCTGAAGCACTTTGAGGCAGTGGAGAAGCCAGAAAAGTACGGAGGAAAGGAAGAACCATTTTAAGAAGGGAAGGCTGACTGAAAGCGCGTTCCGCTGTATCATCGATGATAGGACAGCGCAGCGGAGCATCTCGAGGACGAAGACGTTCGGCTTGCTTTCGAACATCATCCCGATTATCGTCAACGAAGCCAAAATATAGCAGACGAAGATGAACACAGATAATGGACTCATAGCCTACAAAAATAAATAAACTTAGCTAAACTGATCCACTGCGCAAGATATTCACCAATTTGGTGAATTCAATGACCAGAAAATATTTTCATCTTTACACAAGAAATAAATATCATACGTTTAAAATAAGATAAACTAATAATTACCAAATATCTTTCGGCTAAATCGTGAAAACTAATGACTATAGCGATGAAATGCAGGACTAGATACACGTTGCACCACGTGGGCAGTTTGACATCATATTTGACTCTACTCGTCACCTGTAACAGCATAAAAACATTAGAAAACTCATAAAATTAGGTTTTCTGAATACAAAACTCTCAATCTTCTTTAAAAATGTGGTTTTTTGGGGAAAAATGGCTCCTGATCTTCCAAAAATTATTCTGTTTGCTCAGGACCAAATCTAGTCATTTTAAATTGGTGAAAGTTTAAGATTTGATTAACACCTTGATGTAGAAAGGTGAGGTTTTCGAGGACAAAAATTTCACCAAAATGGTGATTTCATTGATCAGAGAAACGGGCTGATTTTTTTCAATGTTATTGAGATATTTTTTTTTAGGAATCAAAAGAGGAAGTACTGTAACAAAAAATGATTTCCTTCTATTAACCTCCACTTGACATGGAAAGATTTACATTTTTTTAACCTTTAGCAAAACCGATAAGGAACAAACAAGGTTTCAGAAAACTGGGTCATGGTTAGGATCCCCGTTATGCATCGGAAATCAGGAATTTGAAAATTTTTATATTTACCTTAATTTTATCTTCGTCGGCTCCTGTCCATGGCTTCCCTGGCAACCAGCTCGGTCCTTTTACCACCGCAGAAATTTTGTCTTTCCATCCGTCGAATTTATTCCACTTATTTATAACATTGGCATTATAAAATACCTAAAAATAGAACGAAATTATAATAAAAAAATATAATTATAGCTTAGATTGAAGTTTTTAATTTAAATACCTGAAGAAAAAGTGGATTAAATGAGGGCTGATTCATAACAAGGCCGTAAATCATTTCTTCCTTCTCATTTTCTTCCGCGAACGTACCGAAAATTCGGTCCCAAATTATTAGCACCCCTCCGTAATTTTTGTCGAGACAGTCAATCGTGCTACCTACGCTTGAAATTAAACAAAATTTTTTAAATAAAATTTTATACCGTGATGCACTCTATGATGCTTAGGAGTATTCAAAAACCATTCGAAAGGTCCCAATGATTTTATGGTTTCTGTGTGGATCCAAAATTGATAAAGAAGGTTGAACTGCTGATGCGTGATGAAGACCGAAGGCGGTATAAAAAACGCCAAGGGTAAATAAAACGCCTAAAATAAAAAAAATAAACTTTAGGATCTAGCATTATCTATTTTTTCATAGTCAAAATAACATTTAATTCTCTGGCGTCCATAAAAATGATCCTATCGCCTCAAAACCACCACAAATCGTTTTAAATTGTCAAAAATTTATAAAATGTCAAATTGACTTGGCAAACATTATTTTTTCGAGTCACAGATTCACCAAATGGTGAAATCAATGACTGGGCGTTTGATCAATATTTTATGAAAAGCGTTTAAGAAAAATTGTTCATAAACTATTTGAAATGATTTAAAGTAAAAAGGAACTTACGAAACCACACCATCCTTGGAAAACAGACTGTCGAAGACCGACAGACAAGTTAAAATCTTCAGAACTATGATGAACCTGATGTTGAGCCCATAAAATATGAATTTCTGAAATAATTCAATAAAATTATTTAAAAATTTTATTTTATTTTTTACCGTGGCTTGCTCGATGAACCCAATAGTATAAAAAGTCGACGCCATTGCAGCGAGATACCAAGTGAGGACAGAATTCCATGGCAAATCTGCAAGCCTCCAGTGATCATAAATCCACACATAAATGACGCTTTCTCCCCCGCGGAAAATCAGCCTTCCAATTTCTTGAATAAGACCATGCGATAGAGATGTTATACCATCGTTTATCCTCATCAAAGGCTTCTTCTCAAGATAAAGGACGATATTTTCAAGCAGCATGAAGACCAAGAAATACGGCCATGACTGAAAATAATTTCTGATAAGTTCATTGAGGTTAAATAATTGACATAATTTTTAGTGAATCCGGTCGGAACGGGTCGAAAAAATGAAGATAGCTGACAAGTAAACCGGTTTTGACAGGCCCTTTTTTCGAGAGTTGAGGCACGTTTTATGTCCTCGCAAAGAGAAAATCGAGGGGGATGGAATTTCTTTTATAAACCGAATAAAGTCATTACAATTATAACTTTTGTGAGAAAAAAAATTTTTTTTTTTACCTGTCTGAAAATTAAGGGGACTTCTTCTTTGGTGGCATACATCGAAGTTTCCGGTTTGACAAGATAGAACATTTTACCGAAATCCATAATCCATGGTGAAGTCTGCTTTTCCCATGACACAGTTACATTGTCTCCTTCAAATATCCAATCCTGTGAAGGCAAACAAAAAAAAATTTCTTACATAATTCAATTATCTCGTTTAAATGTCTTGTTTTTTTTTTGGTCTAAATATGACAAAAAGAGAAAGTTTTAAGATTAAAAAAAATTATTTTGTCAACGAGTTTAAAGATAGTGACGTTTTTTCTGTACGAGGACAAGAGTTTAATTTTAGCACCAATTAGGTCCCCCCCAAAGAAAACTTCAACACAAAATGAATTTTTTTTCCTTTTTAATTTTTCCTTATAACCAAAATTTTCAATAAAAATTTTTATTGGACTGCTGCAGTCAAAACCCATACCAAACTAAAATTTAAATTTTGATAAACAATAAATTTAAAAAAAAATTTGTTTATAAATGATAAAAAAAAACAATTAGATAAAAAT
This sequence comes from Orius insidiosus, assembly GCA_014119065.1. Taxonomy (NCBI): domain Eukaryota; kingdom Metazoa; phylum Arthropoda; class Insecta; order Hemiptera; family Anthocoridae; genus Orius; species Orius insidiosus. The sequence goes on from JACGAQ010001928.1 coordinate 28,626, forward strand.
GAAGAAAGTTGTTTAATTTTTTTGAAGCTTCTAATCATAAAAATGTAATTTAGAAAAGATAATTTAAACTAATTGGGTGTTTTCGTCGTCCAAACATACCTTATAATTCATATTATTATCTTATAAAAAAATAAAAATGTCGTTTTGTTGTTATTGGTTGTAAGATACGATTTGAAATGAAGCTTAGAATCATGCCGGGTCTCCCATTTGCCGGCGTTGCTTATCGGGTGGGGGAGAAATAGGATTTTAAAGGTTTAAATTTACTTCTTTTTTTCAGCCTGCCTGTGTTACGTAACGTTAAAAATTCTGTTAACGTTTAGTTATGTAATGACTTCTTTTATTTTTGTCTATAGGTAAATAGTTGAAAATGGGGTAAAAATAGTCAAATTCTTCGTTTTTATTGTTTTCCTTATTTTTTTGGAGGCCTGGAAATATTCTTATAATTGAAAAAACTGGTTTTTTGAGACTAATTTCGTTGGAGGGGTCCTGGAATTAAAAAAGACGTCCAGAATCAATTACAGTTTTGTAGAAAAATAAAACCTGGGAGGGCATTTCGCACTATGTTTATTCAAAAAATTTTTTTTAACTTTGCCTTAGGCTATTCCGGTCCTTGAATTTAAGAACGCAGTTTTTCATTAAAATAAATAATAAAAAATAACGTTCCTTCTAGTTTTTTTAGTGTTTTTAAATATTTTTTGAGGGTAAAAACTTAAGAAAAGTTGGATTTTTTTTAAGATCTAGAAGGCATTTTTTTGGATTCTTTATTCATAGGATGTTGTGACGTGATGTCCAAAATTCCGAAGCGGAACGCTATGAGATAAACACCCGATAACATGGGTGTTTTCATAAAAAAATCCCCCCAAAAAATGGGCCCAAAATATAGGGTGTTAAACGCTTGTTGTTTAAATAGAGAACTGATAACTCAAAAACCGATAAAATGGGTGTTTCTACATCAAAAAATTGAGGAAAACGACCCAAAAAGGTCCTAAACACCAGAACATCCGATGAAACGGTTGTTGTTCTCCAAAAAAATTGAAGAAAACCAATCAAAACCTGGTGAAAAAGATGTTAAACGCCAAAATAGGGTGTAGACGCTTGTTAACCAGGGAACTGATACTCAAAAACCCATAAAAGGTGTTTCTACATCAAACATTGAGGAAAACGACCCAAAAATGTACTAACACCCGAACATCCGACAAAATGTGTTCTTCTCCAAAAAATTGAAGAAAACCAATCAAAACCTGGTAAAAAAGATGTTAAACGCCCAAAATAGGGTGTTAAACGCTTATTAACCAGTTTAATAGGGAACTGATAATTCAAAAACTCGATAAAATGGGTGTTTCTACATCAAAAAATTTAGGAAAACGACCCAAAAGGTCCTAAAACTCGAACACCGACAAACGGTTGTTCTTCTCCAAAAAATTGAAGAAAACCAATCAAAACCTAGTAAAAAGATGTTAAACGCCCGAAAATAGGGTGTTAAACTTGTTAACCAGTTTAAATAGGGAAATAAAATTCAAAAACCCGATAAAATGGTGTTTCAACATCAAAAATTGAGGAAAACGACCCAAAAAGGTCCTAAATACTCGAACATCTGACGAACGGTTGTTCTTCTTCAAAAAAATGAAGAAAACCAATAAAACCTGGTAAAAAATGTTAAACGCCCGAAAATAGGGTGTTAAACGCTTGTTAACCAGTTTAAATAGGGAAATGATAATTTAAAACCCCTATAAAAAGGGTGTTTCTACATCAAAAAAATGAGGAAAACGACCCAAAAGGTCCTAAACTCTCGAACATCCGATGAAACGGTTGTTCTTCTCCTAAAAATTGAAGAAAACCAATTCAAAACCTGGAAAAAAAGATGCTAAACGCCCAAAATAGGGTGTTAAACGCTTAACCAGTTTAATAGGGAACTGATAATTCTAAAACTCGATAAAAAGGGTTTTATACATAAAAAATTAAGGACAACTACCCCAAAAGGTCCTAAACACTCGAACATCCGAAGAACGGTTGCTCTTTTCCAAAAAAATGAAGAAACCAATCAAACCTGAAAAAAGAGTTAAACGCCCGAAAGGGTGTTAAACGCTTGTTGTTTTAATAGAGAACTGATAACTCAAAAACTCGATAAAATGGGCGTTTCAACATCAAAAATTGAAGAAAACGTCCCAAAAAGGTTCTAAACACCCGAACTCCCCGAAACGGTTGGTCTTCTCCAAAAAATTGAAGAAAACCAACCGGAAGACAAGATAATAGACTTTTCTAGACTAGAAAATTGAGGAAAATGGCAAAAAATTGGTTGAGTAGGATAATAAAATCCCAAGTTATCTACCCAGCTAAGTCGGCTATCCAAAGGACTTTCCCTCAATGCGGGTTGTTTGGCCGTCTTCTATGAAATCATGGGAACCAAAAGTGCGGGACACAACCCTCCAAAACGGGACTGTCCCGCCCAAATCTCAGTTTTTTTTTTTTTTTTTCCAAAAATTTCTTTAGAAAGTCCTTTAAAAGGAGGAAATGGGGTATTTAGGTCATTTTCTGTTTTTTTAATGAAAATTGACAATATGTTGGGAAAAATCAAAAACCAGTTTTGGAACTGCGAATTTTTTTTCTCCCTCACGCCCAAACGTATGCAAATCCACAATTGTCATTGACCTTAATAAAGCGTTGAAAACTTATCTTAACTTCGTTATGTAATTAAAAAATGTGAAGCATTTAAAAAAATACCTTCATTCAATTTCCTATCGTGAAAGGATCTTGACTTCCAACTGGATATTAATTACAAGGACGCACAAGTATCGGATTATTTAGTATTTTTTTACTACTGTCAAATTCTGACATTTTACAATATATCAGGTTTCAATGGAGATATTATATATCGGTATTATCTAATTTAGCCTTGTATTACAGACTCTAAAGCTAATTTTATCCAGTTTTTTTATACTACGCAAAAATAAAATATTATTTATCTAATGAGCAAAGTTCATTTGATAAATAAAATATTTATCTAATGAGCAAAGTTCATTTGAATTTTAAAAATAGGACAGTGTTGTAATTTGTGAAGAGAAGAAGATCAAGAAAATGAAGAAGATACTTTTGGTGTTGTTTTTATTCTTCTGGTGAATGAGAGCTTTCAAAATGCTCTTGGAAGGGAAGAAGCGAAGCAGGAGCAAATGGCCGGGACTACTCAACAACCTGGACTCCAGTGCTCGCAAGTCTTCGAGGACGATTTCAAAACAGATTCCGGCCCTAAAACGATTTGCCGTACGCCAGGTAATGTCGTTCAACGTCTAGGATAGAAATTTACGTCAAATTGAAAGTAAAATAAATAATTACATCATTAAGATTTTTTTTATCCACGAAAACCAGAAGAAAATGCTGTTTGCCCATAAAAAGTACTATCTGGGATCATCTTCAAAGTAGGGCAATGTTTTCATCCCCAATAGCAAAAATTTTCAATGTCAAGGTAGAAAAAAATAAGTCTTCGCCCAGCCAGACAACACGGAACCGGTGAGCTGCCAAAATTTCTACGTAAACCCACTATTAAAAAAATTCAAATTTTTTTTTCAGTCAATTATTTTTTAATAATAAATAATTAATAATGAAAAAAAATTTTTTTTTCAATAAATTTATTTTATATAGAGTATTCAGAGGTGAATATACGATTACGGCCGTCCGGAAAAATTGATTTTTAGGTGCCATTGTGGCGAATTTCGAAAAAAAAAAATTATCCATATTTTAAGGTACTACAAAAGGAAGGTCCTGTGAAATTTTGGTGAAAAGTTAAGGCAAGCCGCCCGGAAAAATGGCGACGGCCGGGCGGCACCACAGACAACCTCATGATCGGAAAGATTGATCAGCTTTCCTCTACGGAAGGACCCATTACCAAAGATCCTGACATGAGGGTGTTACAATAAATTCCTTTTGAGGAAGTTACCCCATAAAAAAAGAAGAATGTCCGAGTTTCTAGAAAGAAATCATCATAATATTGAATAAAAAATTTTCCGTTTGTTTCTGTATAATCCCGACCAATAACCTGCGGCCTTCCCGCAATTTGATTGGCCATAAATTTTTTTAAAATGACATTTTGGACATTTTTAAAAATAAAAGTCGTTTTTATTCTTCAGATCAACGATCTTTCCAAGGTATTCTACTATTTTTCCGTCAGAGAAAAAAAACGCGATTCACAGCCAAGTTTTCGTTGTTGTTTTAATTATCAACGGTATTAACAAAGGTAAACAGATCATTGCATCAGACGCTTCGGTACTATCAGTTTCCTGATTAATAAAGATTAAAAAACAAAGTTTTTTTTTTGTGCGCGTTTTTCCTTGCTCGAAAAACATGGGCGGCCTGTTTCTGTATTTTCCTTCTGATTTAATTTTTTATTTTTATTACAACAGTCGCATTTTTGAAAAAGTCTATTTTTATCAAGTCTATCTTTTTATGCAAAGTGAGTTTTATCACTGAATAATGCCCGATTGCTTTTAAATTCGGATCTACGGTGCCTCTCAAAGATTCTGGGGCCGACTTATATAACGTGTTTGTCTAACGAGAGGATGGAAATCGAATTTTTTTTTCAGGACGAAAAATTGTCGGGACGACTCTAAACTCGATTTTTCACGTTGAAGATTGGTGGAATTCCTGGCCAACCGTTACCTTAATTTGGCCTCTCCTAGTTAAATTTTCCCAGGGATCACTTTCCACCCTAGGGCGAGAAAGGTTTCTTCATAGCTTTATTTAAAGTTTCAGGACCTAAACATTTTTTTTTCTTTTGACAAATTTTTTAAGAATTAAGGTAAAAATAATATACCGTCTACCGAAGGGATGTCCCTCTCGCTCGTGGAGGAAGAATCACATTTCTCCCTATATCAATTTTTTTTACACCGAAAATTCAAAAACAACCGTTCGGCCGAAGCGCAGTTTTTTAAATTTCAAACAGACATATCTCCCCATTTTTTTTCTCTCCTAAAACCTGACAATGGAGGGTAAAACAATAACTTCTGTAAAATTTAAAATAAAAATATAAGACTTGGGTAAAATTGTCATATTATTAAGAACCTATGTCCGGGAGAACACCGTTCAACATAATTTCACCTAAAGCATTTGAACATAAAATACGCATTTCGACATAAAAAATCTGTAGTTCACCATAATGAAATTCAACATCTCACCATAAGCAATAAGGCAATGGGATGTGCTCGTTTTATGATCCACTTTTTTTCTCGCAGGATCAGCGTCATATTGTGGCTGCTAGAAACTTCCCCGTCGGTGACAACAGTAGAAGGGTTTTTTTTTCGTTCTCGACCCTACCTTCCGAAAACAATAGGAGGTGACGAAAATACAGCCAAAAATATTTCAGTCACCAAGACGAGGAAATGATTTTACAATTAAAATAGTTACACATTTACATACAGGTTTTTTCCATACAAAACAATTATTTTCCAATTGTTATTATTTGTACCTCATGACTTCAAGGTTCTTTACTGAAGAAGACAAGTCTATAATCAACACGTTGATCATTCCTTAAGGTTTCTTTTTTTCTTCAATCATTATGTAAGAATGACGAAAAAGGGCGTTTGGCTCAAGTTTAGGATGATCAAGTTGACTAGATAAAAACGAAACTTGACATTTTGAGCACTTTTTTAGGTTGAACGGCCTTGATTTTTATTGTGATTCCTTAAAAAGAATTGATTTTGTAAGGGTCCCTTAATGGGAAAATCTGTGATTATTATAAAAATTCAAGTTTATCGTAAAATGAGAAGCTGCTTAGAAGCTTGCAGCACTATCTCTTGATTAAATTTCAAACCGTTGAAATGAGGGTTTTCTGTAGAAAAAAGTGAGCAAAAGTTGTAGAAACTTGCAAAATGATTTTTTTTATTGCTGCCAAATCTGAAGAAATTTTTAAAAAATCATATAAATTTTTTTATAGAAATGAGGGTTTCTATAAAAAAAAAAGTGAAAAGTTGTAGAAACTTGCAAAAATGATTTTTTTTATTGCTGCCAAAATCTGAAGAAATTTTTAAAAAATCATATAAATTTTTTTTTCATAGAAATGAGGGTTTCTATAAAAAAAAAAAAAAAAAAAAAAAAAAAAAAAAAAAAAAAAAAAAAAAAAAAAAAAAAAAAAAAGTGAGCAAAAGTTGTAGAAACTTGCAAAAATGATTTTTTTTATTGCTGCCAAAATCTGAAGAAATTTTTAAAAAATCATATAAATTTTTTTTTAGAAAATGAGGGTTTTCTATAAAAAAAGTGACAAAAGTTGTAGAAACTTGCAAAAATGATTTTTTTTATCTGCCAAATCTGAAGAAATTTTTAAAAAATCATAAATTTTTTTTTTAAAAATGAGGGTTTTCTATAAAAAAAAGTGAGCAAAAGTTGTAGAAACTTGCAAAAATGATTTTTTTTATTGCTGCCAAAATCTGAAGAAATTTTAAAAAATCATATAATTTTTTTTTTTTTAGAATATGAGGGTTTTCTATAAAAAAAAGTGAGCCAAAAGTTGTAAACTTGCAAAAATGATTTTTTTATCGCTGCCAAAATCTGAAGAATTTTTATAAAATCATATAAAATGTTTTTTTTTAAAATAGAAAATGAGGGTTTTCTATAAAAAAAAAAAGTGAGCAAAAGTTGTAGAAACTTGCAAAAATGATTTTTTTTATTGCAGCCAAAATCTGAAGAAATTTTTAAAAAATCATATAAAGTTTTTTTTCATAGAATGAGGGTTTTCTATACAAAAAAAGTGACCAAAAGTTGTCGAAACTTGCAAAATGATTTTTTTTATTGCTGCCAATTCTGAAGAAATTTTAAAAAATCATAAAAAATGGTTTTTTTTTAATAGAAAATGAGGGATTTCTATGAAAAAAAAGTGAGCAAAAGTTGTAGAAACTTGCAAAAATGATTTTTTTTTTATTGCAGCCAAAATCTGAAGAAATTTTTAAAAAATCATATAAATTTTTTTTTTCATTAGAATATGAGGGTTTTCTACAAAAAAAAGTGACCAAAAGTTGTCGAAAACTTGCAAAAATGATTTTTTTTATCGCTGCCAAAATCTGAAGAAATTTTTATAAAATCATATAAAATGTTTTTTTTTAAAATAGAAAATGAGGGTTTTCTATAAAAAAAAAAAAAGTGAGCAAAAGTTGTAGAAACTTGCAAAAATGATTTTTTTATTGCAGCCAAACTGTTTTTAAAAATCATATAAATTTTTTTTTTCATTAGAATATGAGGTTTTCTATACAAAAATGACCAAAATTGTTGCAAAATGTTTTTTTCCTAAAAAAAAAAAATAAGTGCAAATTTATAGAGAATTAAATTTCCTACAAGTTTATTTATTAGGTGTACAAAATGAAACTTAGCCACAGGGTAAATTTGAATTTTGAAGATTTTAGCCGAGTTTCATTTTGTACACCTAATAGAATTGTCACTTTCTTAATTTACGGCCCCATTGAAAACTAGAGAAGAACAAATCCGCCATTTTTCGATAAAAAAGAAATATTCGGTGAAAATCGGAGGAAAATTGGGGCCGTGTTTCTTTTACGGTTTCTGGAGGGCACTTTCCCGATTGCTGGGTATTACGATAAATTCCTTCGAGGAAGTTAACAACATAATAAAGTGAACTTTTGCGATAAATCGTACGAGAATCCAATTCGACCAATTAAAAATCCATACTTGATAAAGTGAACAAATCTCGACCATCTGGCTCCGTTCAATTTTAATTCGACAAACGATAATGAACATTTACAGAAACGTGTTAAATGGTGTAAACGTTGTGATTTAATAATGGAGAATGGATAAAAACAGTGAATGAAACAGATTAAAATTTATGATAAGCCCTCGCATTCGCTAGACCATTAAAAATTTAGCGAGAGAATTAATGCACTCGGAATTTACGTACAACAATGCTTGATTCCCTTTAGGTGGGAAAACGGGGAAACTGAATGAAATAAAAATAAAATTAATCCTCCCTGTTCAATGAGATGAATAAAATCATCTGTATTTCACCAAATACACTTCCCTAAATCGCCAAAATTGAGACCAAACACTACGCCCCCAAATTGAGGGATCGCTGTTTTTTCTTTGAAAAAACATAGGAGATAGACACTAACAGTTAAAATTTTTTCGCTTTTATACTCTTAAAGGAAATCTTTTTACCTTTCCAACGGTGGCTGCAGGAGTAAAATTAATCCAACATCAAGCGAGATGCAGTATTAGGTGTACAAAATGAAACTCGGCTAAAATCTACAAAATTCAATTTTACCCCTGTGGCTGAGTTTCATTTTGTACACCTAATAATAAAATTGTAGGAAATTTAATTTTCTATAAATTTGTACTTAATTATTTTTTTCTAGGATGCACCATTTTCGGAAAATAATTTTTTTTTAAATAATTTATCTTGAAAACAGTGCGTCCTAGAGAAAAAATGAATAGAATAAAAATTAAAGAGAATTGAATTTCCAACTGATTTTATTTAGTGCATTTTTTCAATATCTGTAACGGTTTACGATTTACAAGCCTTTAAAATTAACCTTCTTAATGGTTATACTTCAATGACCTTCTTACACGGAAGGTCAACTTTTGATGGACTTTAACGCCTAAAATGTTCAAAATTTTGAAAAAATGAACTACTAGGTGTACAAAATGAAACTCGGCTAAAATCTACAAAATTCAAATTTACCCTGTGGCTGAGTTTCATTTTGTACACCTAATAGTTCGAAGATTTCCGGGAGATCACAAGTTTTATAGAGAAGTGCACTTGGGAAGAAATTTTTCCTTTTCTTTTCCCTAGAAAGTTACCCGAATAACTGCCGGCACAGCAGGTGTGAAGGTGCAAAAGCGCGTTTTCCTTTAAAAAACGCTCTCAGAGAAGACTTTAAAATTACGGACGTCTGGGTTGATTCACATCGCTTTTCAGCTCGCAGTCTAGAAAGTTTAAATTGCTTTTTCAAGTAATTAATTTTAACGGACCGTACCCTTTTTTTTCTTCCCTTCTACTCCAAATGCCTAATTTAACTAGAATGTTACCTATAATAGGGATAACGAACAAAGCGGATTAATTAATAACTAATTAGGTGCTTAATACGATTATTTATCGATGGAAATATAATCATATTATATTCAATCTGCTTATTTCTCGCATTAGATACTTCAAGAAAGTAGTCCCGAAAAATGGTCTAAAATGGAAATCCTTTTTTTCGAAATTGAAAATTTCCAAGTTAAGCAAGGGATTGGGGAAAGGGAGTGATGAAGGGATTATCGAGTTAAGTCGCCTTGGGGTTTCCTCCAGGGGTTCTAATATATTCGCCAAGTATGAAACTCCCATTAGGACATTTTTTTTTCTCCCCATTTTTCAGGGGAAATTTAGTCTTATCAAACTGTCGAGAAGAGCCAGAATCTGTTGAGGTTATGAGTCGGTTGTAAAGGGACAGTTTGGAATTCAAGTCGTCCCCGTTCCGGCTCCGAATGGCTTCCAACACCCACTAACCACTCGATTATCCCAGTTCGATGTTCGACAACAATCTCTATAGACTCTCTCACCGCTCTAATTCTCCCAAACGACTCTTTTTCGTATTAATTCTTGAAAACATAAAAAATGTTCAAAGTTTTCTTTTGTTGTAAAGCTTAGAAAAAAAAATGTTTAAGAAATTCTGAACTTCCGTAAAAAGAAACATTAAAGGTTGAAAAGAATGAAGGGGGAAAATGAATTTTTAGCGTCATCTTTCACGGGTTTTTCTTTTTACACCCCAGGGCGCTTCCGAGGAGTTTCGCCGCGGCAACAATGAGAAAATTTCATTAAAACCGCTTTTAAGTGTTTCATGAAAGCTTGATTATGACAACAGAAATTTTTATCGGTGAAAAATTCCCAAATCGACCGAGGAAATCTTTTCTTCATTTTTAGTTGTAATAAATGCTGTCTAAAGGCCTCTCGTGACATTGATCCAGGTAAAGCGCTTACTTGGGCAAATTGTCTTCCTAATGGGCATCGCCTAACCCTTGTTTTCTCTCAACTCTCTACTCTAGGTCGTCCATTATTTCGAGGAAAAGTGGCCACTATATCTCAGGGAGGCTGAATAATATATTCGTCAGATTAAAATGACATTAGGACGCCTTAAGAGATTGCCTCAAATGGTAAAAAGTCTTAATAATTCTGCCCAAGAAAAATTGCATTTCCTAACAGTTTAAAACGCCCGGAAATCTAGATAAAAAATTAAAAAAAATCTCAATATAATAGTAAAAAACGTCTAAAACAGCATATATTAGGTGTACAAAATGAAACTCGGCTAAAATCTACAAAATTCAAATTACCCTGTGGCTGAGTTTCATTTTGTACACCTAATAAATAAAAATTGTAGGAAATTTAATTATCTATAAATTTGTACTTAATTATTTTTTTCTAGGATGCACCATTTTCGGAAAATAATTTTTTTTAAAATAAATTTATCTTGAAACAGTGCGTCCTAGAGAAAAAATGAATAGAATAAAAATTAAAGAGAATTGAATTTCCAACTGATTTTATTTAGTGCATTCTTTCAATATCTGTAACGGTTTACGATTTGCAAGCCTTTAAAAATTAACCTTCTTAATGGTTATACTTCAATAACCTTCTTACACGGAGAAGGTCAACTTTTGATGGACTTAAACGCCTAAATGTTTTAAATTTTGAAAAAATGAACTACTAGGTGTACAAAATGAAACTCGGCTAAAATCTACAAAATTCAAATTTACCCTGTGGCTGAGTTTTAATTTTGTACACCTAATAGGATCGTTTTGACCTCAAATAAAAAGAGGCATTTTCCAAAAATGAGAGGGAGGGAACTCAAACTTTTTTCTCAGAACGTTAAAAACCACAATTCTAAAAGACTGTCATTTGTTGTGGGATGCTGAACAAGTGTTTAGAGCACTTTTTACTTGGGGACCACAATCCGATCGATTCGTCGAGGTTTGTTTTATGAGCTTGTCTTTCGAAAGCTTTTCAAATCGGCGGCTCGGGTTTTTCTGTTAACCCTTTACGTTTTTGTCGAAGTAAAAGCAGGATTTAAAAAAACGTTCCTTCCAATTACGTCTCATCAGCAGTAATTTTATATTTTACTCACGCAATATCAGTTGACAAATATCAATTTTGCTCTATCTTTTACTACTCTTTAGCTATTTTATTCTACAAATCAGGCTCCTTTTATACAAATGAAAAAATTATTGAACCTATTTTGTTTTGCACATAAAATGATTTTTCTCCTCTTTACTTTTACGCACTAATTCTACATAAACTTTTTTGTATTAACATCAAAAGAAAAACTTTTTTTTACGTTCATGGTGAAGTTTTAAGAAAAAAAATGATCAAATGAAAAACTTAGCACAAACGCTTTTAAATTTATAGCCACCACTCACCCGTTTTCCATTATTCAGACCTATTTCACTTTTAAAACGGATAAATTTATGTACGAACTGGAGTCTTATAAATCATTTTTTTCCTCTCCTAACCCCCTTTAAAATTATACATACGTATCCCGTCCTTTTTTTATTTTCTGTTTATGCCGAGAAAAGAAAAATCCGATAAAAATTTGCGTGCAGTAGCATAAGTTAGGGTAAACAAAAGGGGATAATAAGGATGATTACAGAGCGGTTGAAAAATTAAAAATTCATATTAGGTAAAACTCATTTAAAATGAACGAAATGACTACATTTGTTTAATTAATTTTTACTCATCTCTCGACAAGAATTCAAGGTTTTTTTTGGAAATGGATCTTTTAGACCTTGATGGGTCATAATGACCCTTGATCGTTTTCTGTGGCTGCTAAAAATGATAATATTAGGTGTACAAAATGAAACTCAGCCACAGGTTAAATTTGAATTTTGATTTTAGCCGAGTTTTCATTTTGTACACCTAGTAGTTCATTTTTTCAAAATTTTGAACATTTTAGGCGTTAAAGTCCATCAAAAGTTGACCTTCTCCGTGTAAGAAGGTTATTGAAGTATAACCATTAAGAAGGTTAATTTTTAAAGGCTTGTAAATCGTAAACCGTTATAGATATTGAAAAAATTCACTAAATAATATCAGTTGGAAATTCAATTCTCTTTAATTTTTATTTAATTCATTTTTTCTCTAGGACGCACTGTTTTCAAGATAAATTTTTTTAAAAAAATTATTTTCCGAAAATGGTGCATCCTAGAAAAAAATAATTAAGAACAAATTTATAGAGAATTAAATTTCCTACAATTTTTATTTATTAGGTGTACAAAATGAAACTCAGCCACAGGGTTTTGAATTTTGTAGATTTTAGCCGAGTTTCATTTTGTACACCTAGTAGTTCATTTTTTCAAAATTTTAAACATTTTAGGCGTTAAAGTCCATCAAAAGTTGACCTTCTCCGTGTAAGAAGGTTATTGAAGTATAACCATTAAGAAGGTTAATTTTTAAAGGCTTGTAAATCGTAAACCGTGACAGATATTGAAAAAATGCACTAAATAAAATCTGTTTGAAATTTAATTCTCTTTAATTTTTATTCTATTCATTTTTTCTCTAGGACGCACTGTTTTCAAGATAAATTTATTTAAAAAAATTATTTTCCGAAAATGGTGCATCCTAGAAAAAATAATAAACAAATTTATAGAGAATTAAATTTCCTACTATTTTTATTTATTAGGAGTACAAAATGAAACTCAGCCACAGGGTAAATTTGAATTTTGTAGATTTTAGCTGAGTTTCATTTTGTACACCTAATAAAAAAAATCAACGCTCAGAATTGAAAATAAATCATGACATAAAAACACCAAAATTTATAAGTAACAATTTGGCCTAAAACCAATGAAACTTTAGGAGATACAATTCATAACCATGCATCATTCTTTATTTCTTTTCTGACCGTTTGGAGGATAAAAAAAAAACATAAAGAAACGGTAAAAAATATCCAGCCTCCGAGTCATTATACTGAGTTAGAATATGCTCTTATTTTCTGAAAATCTAATATGGGGCCTCGAAAGTACCCAAAAAAAAGTAATAAACATGAATAAAACATTTTTTATAACGGCTTTTATCAGTTTTTAAGGATAATTTTAAAAGTGTCTTATGGAAAACGTGAAGAGGGTTTGAAAGAGGATTTAAAGGCGGTCAGATCGTTAGGGCTGTGGTCTGTTTTCGCAAGACCGCAGTGCAGGCTATTCCGTTTTCTACTGTTTAAAGGAGAGGCCGGGGGGTTGAATTTAACGGAGATTAGAGAATCCGAGTTTGAGAGTTGGAAGGGTCGCGCAGACTGTATGAGTCGACGAAGCGTCAAATTACCTCACGGGTCACCTGTCATATCGTTTCACCCCATTTGCAATCAACATAATAATCCGAAACTCAAGTTACCGCATCCAATCCAAACGTTTACCTAATAAAAAATGGCTTACCTAACAATCAACTAGGTCAAATTCAGACTTTTTAAAAATTATACAGAGTAGTCCGTTTAGCATTGCCATTTTATCTTCAAGAAAAAACGCCAGCAAAAAAATGTCAAAAACTGTCCAGTATATGTATCTATGTTTATATGTTGTAGTATACAGGGTGTCCGGAAACACATGGCAAGCGTCTGGGAGAGCGTTAAAAAGTGGTTTTACGAAAAAAAGTTAAATGTAAACCCCCCTTAATTTAAATCAAAGAATTTGATGGTGTAGTTTAAAATCCGCCTGGATATACAGGGTGTCCCAGACACAACCTAACTTCGTTATTTCAAATGAGAACCCCTATTTTTTATTTCAGATTCGTAATCTACGAAAAATTTCAAGTAGATTTGAGTACTCATATGACGATTTTGGACAACTTTTAAAAAATGTCAAAATTTAGCGTTTTTTGCGCTAAAATCCGTTAAAATTGACCTAGGAGACTCGTTTTTTTTTAATTCCACTTATTTTTTCCCGAAGAATCCAACTGTCTCAAATTTGAGCATCTTCGCATTCTACATCACGAGATTTCGTCGCTAATGGCCTTTTTTCAAGTTAGAACCCAAATTTTTAGTTCAGAAATGAAAATTAGCACTTGTTGAAAGGAATTTTCTTTCGGACCACAAATTTTGAAAGAGCTACTGCGTCTTTGTGTTTATGCATCAAAAATTAAAATTTCGTCAACAAATCGCTAATTTCCATTTTTGAAGTATGGAATTTGGAGTTAAACTTGAAAAAGGCCATTAGCGACGAAATCTCGTGATGCTGAATGCGAAGATGCTCAAATTTGAGACAGTTTGGACTCTTCGGGAAAAAATAAGTGGAATTAAAAAAAAAAACGAGTCTCCTAGGTCAATTTTAACGGATTTTAGCGCAAAAACGCTAAATTTTGACATTTTTTAACAGTTGTCCAAAATTGTCATATGAGTACTCAAATCTACTTGAAATTTTGCGTAGATTACGAATCTGAAATAAAAAATAGGGGTTCTCATTTGAAATAACGAAGTTAGGTTGTGTCTGGGGACACCCTGTATATCCAGGCGGATTTCAAACTACACCATCAAATTCTTTGATTTAAATTAAGGGGGGTTTACATTTAACTTTTTTTCATAAAACCACTTTTTAACGCTCTCCCAGACGCTTGCCATGTGTTTCCGGACACCCAGTATGTTGGTAGGACTATTTTCTATATCAAAAATGTTAGGGGACAAAGAATAACTTTGGTTTGTTATACTACGTTGGTAAGTTAGTTTTTGAGGGAAATTTTTTTACAAAAAACTGTCCTACAACACGAATAACGGGAAACGGTTATATAAAATGTTGGCAGGACTGTTTTTATTGTAAATTTTGTCATGAACTGTCTAAAGCCAAAGATTAACAGGAAACGGGGATACCAACATAAAAGTATCCTGAACCCCAAAAATCCACTAAAATAGCCTGAAAAACGCCTATCATCCAAAATATGGATAAAAAAACTAAGAAATAACGGAGAACTGTTATACTAAATGTTGGCAGGACTGTTTTTAGTGTAATTGTCATGAACTGTCGCCCAGAGATTAACAGAACACGGTTCTACCAACATAAAAGTATCCTGAACCCCAAAAATCCAAATAAAATAGCCTGAAAACGCCTATCATCCAAAATATGGATAAAAAACTAAGAAATAACGGAGAACTGTTATACTAAATTGGCAGGACTGTTTTTAGTGTAAATGTCATGAACTGTCGCCAAGATTAACAGGAAACGGTCCTACCAACATAAAAGTATCGTGAACCCCACTGGCAACACTGACAAACGCCAATAAAAGATAAAATAATTTACTGAAACGCCAATGAGTTTAAGGATAAGGTTGAGCATTAGATTTAATTAAAAAGATCGAACGTGATAAGGTGATTTGTGACCCTCCTAGCGCTTTAAATGGTTCAGTTTTCATTTTTATAATTTTGGCTCTTTTTTAAATTTTCAGATTCAGGAAATGGAAATCCTCCTTTGAAAACGGTAATTTAAAAAAAAATAACCTAAAATGAGGGTCCGACGCATGAAAGAGTCATTTTAATTGAGAAGGGTGGTCGAAGAAGATTCAAGGACATTTGAGGCGCTCCGGGTACGAAGGGCGAACTCAACATCGGACAATTTTTTTTTATTTTCAGATTCTAGACCTCTTGGTGAATACGCCCATATAATTTTTATGGTGAGTTCGCCCTTTTTCCCCATTAAATAATTAAAAACCGATATGCGTCAAAACTCTAACTGCGATATCCGAGCGGGTACGAAGGGCGAACTCCACATCCTAGTCCACAACCCCCACTCCTTCTCCCATTCCAGGGCATGACTTTTCTGTTGTTCGCCCGTAACACAAAACTTTAAAATGCGAATATCTCGAAACTACGTTGAGTTCGCCCTTCGTACCCGGAGCGCCTCATTTGGATCTTTTCTCCCCTCTAACCACTCCGTGGCTTCTTCTTCGACTCTATTGAATTTGATCTTTTCTTACTGCCAGAAGCTCACCGTCAATAAGACTTATAAAAAATAATGACCCTGCGGTAGCAGGGACTAAAAGGTAGATTTCTTTTCATGATTAAAATTATGTATAAACACAAATATATAATTATGTTATAAAAATGATGATATTAGAAAAATTGCGCCACTGAGCCCCTAGAAAAACATCTGATAATTTATTAATAAAATATTTAATAATTTCCCGGTATAAATTCAAATTTTTTTTAAAGTTTAGCTAGTTCAATATTTTGCGCCTGGCTCGTCCAAACCTGCTTTAATTAATTTTTTACACGCCCTCGCAGAGGTCTTAAAGTTTTTTTTGCAAAAGGACTAGGATTTCAATAGAAAATGCCAATTTTGTCTTTTAAGCCCTAAGTAAAGTAGGTGAATCGCTGGTCCGATTTCAGCCATTAACGAACTCGTCCGAGCTATTGAGATAAAAGCTCTAAATACCGGATATCGTCACCCTCACATTAAAATTGCTCCAGTTATCGTGCTAATATATATATATATATATATATATATAAACTTTTCAACTGAGGATGGTTTTGGGGTCCAGGAGGTATGAAACGAAAACGTATAGAAAATTTTTTGAATCTGCGACTACTTGGTACATTACAATAGGTAGATTTTTGAAGAAAAGAAATCTACCTAAAACTTCGAAGAATCTAATTGTTGTAGAAAATGTAGTTTTTTTTTTTTTTTTGTTTTTTCCTCCACCATGAAAAACGGGAATTTGTGATCAAGTTATGGAAAAGGTCCCCTTCTCCGGAATAATGTGATTGGAGTTTACGTAAAGGAAAAAACCTATATCCCAATATAATAAAATTGAGCTCCATGTTACCCCGAGTAGAAAAGGCAATATCTCCTAAATGTTTAATCTTTTTTCCCAATCCACGTAGAAAGTTTTAATTATCGGTCGTAGCCTTTTTTAAATGTATTTTTTTCCTGGTTTGTATTTTATTTCCCCCTTTTTGTCCTTTTAAGGCTAATTAACTTGCAACAAACTTTTTTTTTCTCGACTCCTTCCAATTACCATAAATTAACCAGAATAAGAAAGTTCAAAATTAAAACAGTTTTAGAAACAAAAAAAAATTAAAAATACTAAAATGAATAAATTTGTGCATGAAAAAAGGATGTTTAAATTGTAAATAAGAATTAAAATTACAAGTAACATTGGTTAAGAAAACATGGGAGAAGGCTCCTTTGGTATATTAATATTAGGGCTGAGATTTGTGTTTGTGGAGAAAGGGCGTAAGGGTTTAAAGGGTAAAGGAGTTAAGGCTTTAGAGGGGGAATCGTCTTAACCAAAGGTAGTTCTAAATTCTAATCCAGAAAGGCGGAGATCTTTCTATTCACCGAAACAAAATTCAATTCCAACATGTTACAACACACCATTCGGTCCAATGGAAACACTTCCCGTATTTATGAACTGATTTTTCTTTCTGAGCCAACCTTGAATCCTCGGGTAAAAATAATTTTTTTTTTAATTAAAAAGAAGACATACATTCCAGATTTAAAAATATGCTCGATAAATCACCCGAAAACTTAATAAAACCTTTGACACTCCTCCATTCATCATTTCAAACTAGTTTTTAAAAACAATTTTCAATTTAAAGCATTTTTTTTATGATACAAGAAGGGAAAAAAGTCTATTTTCCCGGCTAGATAACTCTTTCCGGACCCTCATATAGTTTTATTAACGTCCGTTTACCTCATTAAATATTAGCGGAGGTAACAAATAGTCTGAAAGGAGGGTAAAAGTGGCTACGGCTATCGACTTTGAGGAAATTGATACATTAATTCGGAATGAACCATATTCCCTTAGATAGAGTTCCTTAATAGATAGTAAGGGCCCCTTTTAGGACAAGGCGAGAAATGGTTTCCGCTCTGGGAAACTGATTTCTGTTCCACGTGCCTTTCAGGGAGGATTGAAACACCAGAAAATCCAATTTTAGTCCAATATCGCTTAAAACATTTCAATAATTATTAGGTGTACAAATGAAACTCAGCCACAGGGTATATTAGAATTTTGTAGATTTTAGCCGAGTTTCATTTTGAACACCTGGTAGTTCATTTATTCAAAATTTTGAACATTTTAGGCGTTAAAGTCCTCCGTGTATGAAGGTTATTGAAGTAACCATTAAGAAGGTTAATTTTTAAAGGCTTGTAAATCGTAAACCGTTAAAGATATTGAAAAAATGCACTAAATAAAATCTGTTGGAAATTCAATTCTCTTTAATTTTAATATTATTCATTTTTCTCTAGGACGCACTGTTTTCAAGATAAATTTATTTTTAAAAAAAATTATTTTCCGAAAATGGTGCATCCTAGAAAAAAAATAATTAAGTGCAAATTTACAGAGAATTAAATTTCCTACAATTTTTATTTATTAGGTGTACAAAATGAAACTCAGCCACAGGGTAAATTTGAATTTTGTAGATTTAGCCGAGTTTCATTTTGTACACCTACCTTATTTGGTTTTTTTAGTACTCTAGGACGAAAACTTAAAGGTTTCCATCCTGGGTGTGTAAACAGTGGTGTAAAAAATATCAAGAAACTTCCTAAAAAAGGTATTTTCTGATCAAAATACTAAAAAGAAATCTGTTAAAAAGATTTTTGGACAAAAAACCGAGGAAGACCTAAAAAATTTGGGTTTTTTGGCCTTAAAATTGAGGAACACATCTGGAAATAAATTTTTTGTTTATTGAAAAAGGAAGAAAAAGCCCAAAAAGGTGATAAAAAGAAAGTTTCTCGGCCAAAATTTTTTTAAAAATTTTTTAAAGCAAAAATTTTTTAAGGTCAAACGTAGCATTTTTAGATAAATTTTTATTTCTACAAAACCAACAATATCTTTATTGATTTATTATTCGCTTGCTAAACGCCCTGGAAATCCCCAAATCTTCCCAGGGAGGCCTTAAACGACCAGGGACTGTAGCGGGAATGCTGCACTGTGGGAATTGAACCCACGAACTTTGAACTACCGAGGGAATTAAGGAATCTACGGCTTTAACTCCATTCGCCACTTTCCTAATACTTTTATTTATTTTTGTTTAAAAATATAAACAAAAAACTTTTGTATTAATTAAAAGCGAGATACTTGAACTTAAAAAGAGACCATTTTTAAAGATTTCGAGACAAGAGTGCTTTAAAAAGCGGAGTTTTTTTGTCGAGTACACTTTAGGGTGAAAAAAAAAAAGGGCTTTTAGTTGTTTGAAAATGGTTAGGTAATAATTTTTATTTATATGGTAGACTAATACTCAGAATAGTAAAAAAAAAACTAATTTTTGAATTTTTTTTTCAGGTAAGCTTCTCCTTTATTATAGGAGCGCCAGCTAGACTAGTAGAGGTAAGCGGAAAGCTTTTAGGATTAGTTAGAAAAAAAAAAGTTTCAATATTTCATGTTTAAGCATTTTAAAATGCGTTTCTCAAAGGGGCTTTGCTCGCCGAGAATGTGCACCGGAGTTTCCCAAGGCCTTCATCCGAGGAAGATCTCTAACTGGGACTCATTATGCTAATACCGCGGCTTAATACAAATGAAAGGAGTTTCAGAGACGTTTGCTTACCCCGCTTCCCTTCAAACCCACTGTACCGACCGCCCCTTGCTTTTATTTCCTTCATCTGCGTGCCCAACTGGAACCCGTTACGGAATTCCACTTTTAACGAGCAATTTTCCCGTTCTAAGCGTCTTACAGGTAAATTATACACTCCCGGCCATATTGATAAGAGATGTTGACTTTTTATTAAAAAAAATTTCAACTACCAAGGAGCTCCTCTAAAAGAAAGAAGAGCTATACAGAATTGGTACCCCTGTAGCTGAAACACTATAGTGAACCTTCCACTAGGGTGGACCAAACCTGGCTAGAGGTTTCTTCAGAGTTAAGGTTGTGGCTGAATAACCTGTCTTTTAGGATATTCCTACCTCCATGCTTTATTCCCTTTACCTGGATAAGTGCAAGACTACTACTAATAAAAATTGTAGGAAATTAATTTGTATAAATTTCTACTTAATTATTTTTTCTAGGATGCACCATTTTCGGAAAATAATTTTTTTTAAAATAAATTTATCTTGAAAACAGTGCGTCCTAGAGAAAAAATGAATAGAATAAAAATTAAAGAGAATTAAATTTCCAATTGATTTTATTTAGTGCATTTTTTCAATATCTGTAACGGTTTACGATTTACAAGCCTTTAAAAATTAACCTTCTTAATGGTTATACTTCAATAACCTTCTTACACGGTCAACTTTTGATGGACTTTAACGCCTAAAATGTTCAAATTTTGAAAAAATGAACTACTAGGTGTACAAAATGAAAGTCGGCTAAAATCTACAAAATTCAAACCCAGTGGCTGACGGACGGAACAACTTCTTGTTCTTCTACGGGGTCTGGAAGACCCCGAGGGACCGTGATTGTGTTGAAATAAGTTCTCTTTGAGCAAGTTAAAAATGATATAAATCAGACTTCAATTGAGTACTGGAAAAGTTGCGTAGGATTGCAAAAAGTAATTTGACGTTTTTTGTTGTAACATGAAGTTACTTCAATCGGAAGTTAAGCGCAGACAAGCGCAAGGTCCGTTTCTTAGAAAACATTTCCAAGACGGTTTTTGATCCAGAAAAACAGCTGTTGCTTCAGTATCGTATAATGAGTTTTTGTTTCTCGGTTGATTAGCTTTATAATAGAAGGGGTGTTCTCTATAATCTCCCTAATGGCGTCTTCCTTCCTTTTTCTCAAAACCTTTTATCGCCTTCTT
>JACGAQ010001929.1:0-49271 GCA_014119065.1 Orius insidiosus
TTAGATATTTGAGCTATCACAAATATTGATATCACTTTAATATTAACTGTTCACTGCTTTATAATACCCAAGAAAGGAAAAATCAAAGAACTAAAAAAGATTTTGACCCGAATTCGCCGCTGTGAATAATGCGTGGAAATGGAAGCCGTTATAACCGGGAGACTTTGACATTTTCACCAAGAGAAAGGAATTTTTTTTCTAATTATTTTAAAGTTACCTTGTCTGGTAATATTTTTGGCAGAACCGACCTCATTATACGACAAACCGACTAGAAACAACAGAAATAAGTACGTGCCATCTATAAAATTCATAGCAACTCAGTTTAAAATTTAAAATATAAAAAGGAAGGCAAGCGATCTCTTTCCATTTACTGACTGACTAGTTAAGAGCTCCCTCGCCAGAGGAGGTGTTCGGTCCCAAGGATTTCTTTCCTCTTTTCCTCTTTTACCAAGGTCGGATACCTTTCACTCTTCTTTTTTATTTATTTTCTTCAGCTCTGATTCATATTTGGAATGGTGGGCGAAGGTGTTCGCGGTCAACTTTATGATAACTCTGAATTTGGTTTCCAAAAATATTATATTCTTGAAAGACATTGCAGTTGATAATTAAAAAAATGAAACTCAGGTCAATGTTGCAAAATCATGAGTTAACGCTTTTCAATTTGTTTTGCTATTCTAAATATGCGCAGCAAAAAATAGCAGTCCTCCTAGCGACTATGTTGAAGTCAATAGCTGATGGATCTGCAAATAATTAAGAAATGGCGAATTTACAGCGGTTTTCTATGAGTGCATAAAGTGAGGCTGTAGCTGGTACATTTCGATCGACATTTGGGGAATGATGTAATGCCGTAGTGCACCCACCCTTCACGAAAATTTTACGCATCACGAAGCAATTTCGTTGTTTATGCTTTGTCACCATTGACAACATAGTTTTTTTTTAAAAAAGTCTTTTTAATTTTGTCGTTTATTATTGTAAGATGGAAGAAAGTCTTTTAGAACAAGAAGAAGCGTTTCACAAGTTAAATGCTGAACTCGAACTAAGGACAAGAAGACTCATGAAGGATGTGGAAGAAGTGATGAAAGGAAGAAGCGACAGAAAGGAATGGCCGAACTACAATTGTTATGAAAATGTACGTTTTTTATTTCGTTTTCTTACAATTAAGAAATATTTCTAGGAGGTGGAACATCGCCCAAGATCAAGAAGGGCGTTATCTTCAACACCTTCTCGTGGTTTTAAAAGGTTCATTTCAGCATTCATTTCCCCGTGATCCCTGAAGACTTTGTTTTAGCTCGATGTCTGATCTAAGTAGCGAACTGCTCGATTATGAATATGATAAAAAATGACCATAAGTTCTTCATTGAAGAAAAATACAGGAATTCGCAGAAAAAATCAAAGCGAGTAAGTAAATTTTGGCCAAATTAGCCTAAGCAAAATTTCAGGTCTAACTTAGATTGTGGAGATCTATTGCCCATGGGAGGTAAAAATCTCAGTTCGGAAAGCATTGCCAGATTCCTTAAAGCGAAAGCCAAATTATTGCAAGAGGAGCTTGCAAATACTAAACGAGAATTGAACAGAAAGGTACAAACTCTAAAAAACCTGTGAAGTCTTCTCAGAAAAAGTAATTTTTTAACTATTATTTTTAGACTGATGACTGGAAAAAGGTTCAAAAAGAACTTAAAGAATCCGAAGAACAAAGAGTTAAACTGACATCAGATTTGATTTATGCAAGGGAAAAAATCAAAAGACAAGAGGGGAGCATAATAACAATAAATGAGAAGTTGTCGATGAGAGACTCAGAAAATACACTTCTTAAAAAAGTAATTCTTTTTCAAACAATTTATTTTAATTGTGGGTTCTTTTTAACTTCCTTAAAGAAGTTATTGTGATACCCTCCACGTCGGGTTTCCTAAATTTCCCCTCCTTTATACTTTCCCTCCCTTCGTTATACTTCCCCTCTGTTATATTTCCCCTGACTTTCACTTCCCTCTCTGTTATACTTCCCCCTCCTTTATACTTTCCCTCCCTTCGTTATACTTCCCCCTCTGTTATAGTTCCCCTGACTTTTACTTCTCCCTCTGTTATACTTCCCCCTACTTTATACTTTCCCTCCCTTCGTTATACTTCCCTCTCTGTTATACTTCCCCTGACTTATACTTCTCTTCCTTTATACTTTCCCTCCCTTCGTTATACTTCCCCCTCTGTTACACTTCCCCTTCCTTATACTTCCCTCCCTTCGTTATACTTCCCCTCTGTTATATTTCCCCTGACTTTTACTTCCCCTCTGTTATACTTCCCCCTCTGTTATACTTCCCCCTACTTATACTTTCCCTCCCTTCGTTATACTTCCCTCTCTGTTATACTTCCCCTGACTTATACTTCCCTTCCTTTATACTTTCCCTCCCTTCGTTTACTTCCCCTCTGTTACACTTCCCCTTCCTTTATACTTTCCCTCCCTTCGTTATACTTCCCCTCTGTTATATTTCCCTTACTTTTACTTCCCCCTCTGTTATATTTCCCTGACTTTTACTTCCTTAACAGAGGGTGTTATACTTCCCCTACTTTATACTTTCCCTCCCTTCGTTATACTTCCCTCTCTGTTATACTTCCCCTGACTTATACTTCCCTTCCTTTATACTTTCCCTCCCTTCGTTATACTTCCCCCTCTGTTATATTCCCCTCTATTATACTTCCCCCTCCTTTATGCTGTCCCTCCCTTCGTATACTTCCCTCTCTGTTATACTTTCCCTCCCTTCGCTATACTTCCCCTGACTTATACTTCCCCCTCTGTGATACTTCCCCTCCCATATACTTCCCCCTCCGTTTTACGTCCCCTCCATTATTAGGTATACCGTATACTCCGTTCATTCCTATATGGTTACTTCTCTTTAAGAAAGTTTTCGTCGGAAGCTCTTCAAACTAGTACTTTTTTAAAATAATTGGTTCATCTAATGGAAAAACAAAGAATTTATTTTAATTTATAATATTTATGGTACAGGAAATCGATTCTTTGAAGCAGGATCTTAAAAAAATCAACCAACAGTTTGCTCACAATGAAGTAAAATTAAACAAAGCCAAAGAAGAAACGGAAAAGTTCAAAACTCTATTGAAAAATTCGCAACTCAATGAAAAAGTAAATTTTCAAATTTTGTGATGTCAATTTAATACATTTTATTTCAGGAAGCAAAGGAAAAATTTAGGGCTAAGGAAGAAGAAATGTCTTTGGCTGTAAACAAGCTTGAAAGGCACAAAAATTCTTTATTGGCAGCAATCAAAAAACAAGTTTATCTCATCGACAACCTCAAGACACAAAAAGCATATTTAGAGATTAATGGTATCACTAATTATTGTGAGGAGGAATTTTTAAAGCTTTTAAACTGGCGACCAGGAGAATAAAAAACAAAAATTTCCCATATAGTTTAATAAATAAATTGTACAAATATAAGTTTATTGTTTTTCAGCTTTTTTCTTCATCCCTTCTTTCTGTTTCTTCTGCTTCTTAGTCTCTTCTTCATCAATCGGAGCCGTTTTGACAAACGGAATCTCATCGTGATAAACTAAAATTGAATAATGATAAGATGATTTTAAGTAAAGTTGCTTACTTGAAGGAAGAAAAGGATGAAGTACGGATGGAACCTTGATACCAGTTTCAGTTTGGTGGGTCTCAAGAAGGGCACAGATGACACGAGTTGTTGCACATGCTGTTGCATTCAGCATATGGACATAATCAGGCTGGAAAGTTGTTTAAATTATTTAGATTGAAAAAACACAAAAATTATACCTGAGCATTCATTTTTTTGGTTTGCCCATAACGCACTAAAAGCCTTCTAGCTTGATAATCAAGGCAGTTACTGCATGAGACCAGTTCTCTGAATGCAGCGGAGCCTGGAAACCAGGCTTCAAGATCTAATTTCTTTGAAGCAGCATTGTTCAGTGCGCCTGATACTATATTGACAATGCGATAACTAATGCCTAATTCTTGATAAAAAGTTTCAGCGTTTTTGATCATCTCGTCGAACATTTCCCACGATTTGTTATCGAAAGGTGATGTAAGGGTGAATTGTTCGACTTTTTCAAACTGGTGGACTCTAAAGATACCACGAGTATCACGGCCGTGAGAGCCGGCTTCTTGTCTGAAGCAAGTACTCACTCCAATATATCTGATTGGAAGAGCGCTTTCTGAAATCCATTCGCCTTTATGAAGAGCGGCCAAAGGTTGTTCTGAAGTCGCTATCAAATATTGTTCTTCGCTTCCTTTCCCACTGACCTTAACAAAAAGGTTAAGTACATTCTTTCATAAAAAACGTACCTTATAAAGTTCTTCGTCAAATTGCTGCAGTTGTGCGACTTGCTGCATTACTTCCTTTCTCATAAAGAATGGAGTGTAAATTGGCTGATAACCAAGTTGATTCCATCGTTGTAAAGCAAAGTGGACCAGAGCGTACTGAAGTAAAACAGCAGGACCCTTTAAATAATAGCCTCTACCGCCAGCGACTGCAGCACCAACTTCAGATTCCAGCCCATCAATCATATGAATTAAATCAACATGGGAGTATTTCTTTTTGATATCTGTATTGCCCCAAGTTCTAACAACTCCATTTTCATCTTCGTTATCACTTATTGGGACTGATGGATGAAGATGGTTTCCTAATTCACTTAAAGCTTTGTATCGTTCAGCCTCAGTTTCAAGAAGACCTTTTTCATTTTCAGCCATTTCTTTATCAATCATAACACGAATCTGGAAAAAGTTATTTTAGTATAAAAAATCTATATTTTTGTCAAACCTCTTTTATTTGAGCTACAGACATATCTTTGATGTCATCTTGACCTTCAATTTTAAGCAAATCAAAATCTGCTGCTAAACCGGAATCCCCTCCGGCCATCTTATTCTAAAAGAAAAAAAAATTGAATTAGCAACAAAGAAATTAAAAAAAACAACAAAACCATGCTTTAAAAACAACATTCATTTTCTAAAATTCTGATTTTCTAGTCAAGCAACACTAAAAAAATAAAAGCATGTGAAATGCTTACAGTCTAACTCACTGGGAAAGACTTGGTCTCTTCTTGAGAAAAAGACGACATATGACGATACCATCTCAAGAGACATGGAAAAGTAGTAAAATCGATCGTTTTTACTTTCGTTAAAGCAGAATAAGTTTCGGTATCTAATTGGGTTGGTTCGTATCCGCCGAGATAACTCAAGCGGCATAACATTTCGTCTAATGATGAAGGATCAGTTGATATCACTACTTTCTCTTCAGGTAACGGTTTTTTATTTTTCTGCAATTCACATATAAAATACGATCAAGTATCCAAGGGTTGGATAAACACACGGCCCAACCAAAAAGTTTACTAGACACTACTAGTCAAATTCTTTTAAATCAGGAGTTACTGATTCCGCAGAAAAGCTTGATGAAAAATTGCCAAAAAGAGATTCGTTTTATGTGAAGTTTTATATTTTTCTTATAAAAACTTGATATTTACCAAATTTTAGTATTTTTAGAGGGGTCTGAGCGTTTTCATTAACAAGCCCAAATTTTTAAAACATTTTCGGGAGTTATCCTCGGTTTTTATAAAGAGAAAACACAATGAAACAGGTTTTTAGAATTTTAGTGACAAAGAAACCCAATTTTACAGGATTTTTGATATTTTTCCACTTTTTAGACTGAGAAACCCTTATCTAACAGGTTTTTAGAATTTTCCCACAGTTTTTTGACGACGAAACCCAATTTTTCCACTATTTTTGATATTTTTTTCTCTTTTTTTAGACAAAGAAACCCCATTTTTACAGGATTTTTGATAGTTTTCCTCGGTTTTTAGAAAAAAAAACCATTTTAACAAGTTTTTAAAAGTTTTCCACAGTTTTTTTAACAACAAAACCCAATTTTTCCACCATTTTGATAGTTTTCCTCGGATTTAGACAAAGAAGCCCATTTTACAAGACTTTTGATAGTTTTCCTCGGTTTTTAGACAGAGAAACCCCATTTTTACAAGACTTTTGATAGTTTTCCTCGGTTTTTAGACAGAGAAACCCCATTTAAACAGATTTTTAAAAATTTTCCACAATTTTGAGACAAAGAAACCCAATTTTTCAGGATTTTTTTATAGTTTTCATTGGTTTTTAGACAAGAAACCCCTATCTACTAGGCTTTTAGAATTTTCCACAGCTTTTGACAACGAACCCAATTTTTCCTCCATTTTTTATGGTTTTCCTCGGTTTTTAGACACAGAAACCCCATTTTTACAGGACTTTTGATAGTTTTCCTCTGTTTTTAGACTGAGAAACCCCTATCTAACAGGTTTTTAAAATTTTTTCACAATTTTGTGACAAAGAAACCCAATTTTATAGGATTTTCGATAGTTTTCCTCGGTTTTTAGACCGAGAAACCCCTATCTAAAGCCGGCCTTACACAATCCGTTTTTCCTTCCGTTTTGGCCCGACGGATCAAACCGTCGGGCCAAACTGTCGGTTAGGACGGCGGATAAAAAAATCTGTCTTGAACAGAAAATAAACCCATCGGTTTGGAACGATGACTGGGAAACCACATTTTTACTAGAACTTAAGGAGTTTTCCTAGATTTTTTTTTAGAAAGATACACCCTATTTTCACGAAGTTCAGTTAAAACCGACAGTTTCCCCCACCATTTTCGGTCCGTTTTACGCGACGGTTTGGAACGACGAAAAAACCGATCATGTAAGGCCGGCTTAACAGGTTTTTAGAATATTACCACCGTTTTTTGACAAAGAAACCCCATTTTTACAGGATTTTTGATAGTTTTCCCCAGTATTTATACAAAGAAACCCCATTTTTACGGGACTTTTGATAGTTTTCCTCGGTTTTTAGACAAAGATACCCCACTAACAAATTTTTAGAATTTTTCCAGGTTTTTGGAAAAGAAACCCAATTTTTACTGGATTTTTGATGGTTTTGCTCAGTTTTTGGATATAGAAATTTTACAAGCTTAAAATGGAAAATGGGGTCATCCACAAACTTTAACCGGCAAAAGAGGTCTTCTCGCTAAAAACTTTGGGTACCCCTGTTTTAAATTGACAGCGCACTGGGCGCTGTAAGACACTGGATCTTACAGCAGCAGGCGTGCCAGAAATTTTATTCTGATAATAGGGGTATTGATTGCTTGGCTGCAATTTTGGTTGGGCCATATGATCTTGCATATGCAGCCACTTCATCAGCAGATAGCGCTCAGAAATATATAGAATTGCAATAACGCCTATAGAATCTGTTGGGTTATACCTTCATTTTTTCTCCAATAACTTTGCTGCATACATTTTTAAGCCGATTCAGTTGGTCAGCTTTATGCCTCACTGAAAATTTACAAAAAAGAACCATTAGAAAGAAAAATCTGGTAATTTTAATAGAGAAGATGTATTGCACAATCTCTTCCAACAAAATGCGATTGAAAAAAAATTGCATAGCGAAGCATTTTTGAGGAGAATAAAAAAATTCTTACTCTGTCTCCATTTCAAATCGTTGTCAACCACTTTGTCGACGAGTCCGACATCCTTAAAACGGTCCTTTTGGTTTTTCCTGATCTTATCCGGGTCGCCGCCTTTTTCCGGACGGAATAAGTCCAAATCCAAAACCATTTTCGAGCTGAATGTATTTGAAAAGCTGGTTCCACAAGACGACGGAGCGTGGAAGTAACCTGGTTGGTAGGTAAACCTTCTCAACCAGGGGCGTGATTAAATATTTTAACCCTTTCGAAATTTCTCCGACCACGTTGGAACTGTAGACCGCAAGTTTTGGCCATTCTAGTTTCTATCATGAAAGAAACCTGGCCTTCTACTATATTTGCTTTCACAAAATTGTCTAATCAATAATTATACCACAGACATACTTAGCCCCATGAATCAACAGCTATCCATCGATCATGCAATGTTTGACTGAAGCCATCAAATTTCGGCTGCTTTGTCCATGCCATTGCTTTAACCAGCACAGCAACCAATAATTTTTAAGGGACATTTTGTCCAGGGTTCTCAACTCCTTCCAGAAAACGATCATAAAATTTTGTTTAATACAAATTTTTATTTTCTCCACGCCAAACCTCTTTACAAATTCACATTTTCAATGTAAAAAAGTACTTATTTACATCATGGGGTGAATTTAACATATTCTATTCCCAACAATGTACTGATAAAAATGGTGTACAAAAATAAATCGAGACATTTAAGAATTAATCTTAAACCTTTATTATCCAAAAAACTTGACATCTTACGTTTTTCCTTTTTTTTAATTTTTTTGTTTTAATAAAATAATTTTTTATTTTTTTAAAAATAATACAACAAAGTTTCTCCTCGAGTACTTCTTAAAAAAAACCTTCAACAAGTCTTGTTTACATATAAAAAAAAAAAAGAAAGAAAAGCGTAAAGTTTATTTTACTTTATATAAACGTTATAAAAATAAACAGAATATCGTTCTTGATTTAAAAAAAATGTAGCTGGGATTACACAATGTGACAAAAGAAAAATGAAATAGGGAAGGTTTAATTAAATTCTGCCATCTTTATTGGAAAAAAAACTTGAATAGGGGGAAATGAAAAGAAAAATTAATGAATTTTTCAGCCGGTGCCTGTTTTAGTGCAATCGCGACTGATATGACCGACTTCTCCGCATGTGTAGCACGATCTGGCCGAATCCGGGCAGTCTCTGGCGACATGACCTTGTTTGTTGCAAGTGTAGCAAGCACCTCCGCCGCGGTTGTTGTCCCGCTGGTCGGGGCAGTCGCGGGCCATGTGGCCGGTCTTGTTGCATGAGTAGCACGAGGGCTCGTCCGGGTTTTGCTGGCAGTCACGGGCGATGTGGCCGACTCCGTTGCACCGGTAGCACCTATCTTGGTCCTCCTTGCAGTCGCGGGCGAAATGCCCGTACCTGTTACATTTGTAGCACTTTTCTTTGTTTCGGAATCCTCCGCCTCCGCGTTCACGGCCGTCTCCGCCTTGGGGACAGTCGCGGGCGAAATGCCCTGAGCGATTACAACGATAGCAAGTCCCGCTATTCATCCTTCCTCACCTACCGCGCTTCTCTGTTTCACACCTTCAACATTAAAAAAACAATTATTACACATTTTCTACCTTTACATCATACACACAACGCCTAAATACATCAAATAAAACAATTTTCAAGAAAAATAATCATTTAAATCATTAAACTCACGTTATTTTATAATACAGCAACGCTAGACTCCACGTGCACTGTGTACGTTCGTGATTCGAAGGATGCTGTGATTCCTGGTTTACTCAATCCGCCATTCTTCACTGCTCATAATATTTTATTTTTTAATTATAAAAAACAAACGAAATACCAAAACTTAATATTATTCAGATCAAAATTTTATTCCATAATTCTTTCAAGCGTCTTAAATTATTTTTAAATTCTAAAAACCCTTCAAAATCCATATTATTTACTTCGTATATTAAAAACTCAGCGCCCTCTTTTTTTAAAAATATGACCTAAAATATTCTTAGCCGGCTTACGAAGGTTACAGGCCGTGGAAACGTGTTTTGTTTGTCCTTCAGAGAAAAAAATATTTTTAAATTAAATTTTGTTGTTCTTAAAATGTTGTTGTTTTTTAAAAAATGCTTGGTGATGAACGAAGCAAGAAGTCGTCTTTTGACCCGGAAGCTTCGTTGGACTGTCAAGGCGAAAAGGAAATTTTTTCAGACCGAAATTAATCCGAATTTAAAAGAGATTAATGGTAATTTAATGTTAGATGGTGCCTTAACTTTATTCTTTTCCCGAATACACTGCTTATAGGGCTAAGTAGTGATCAGTGGTCATTTTGACCCACAGGTCTAGAGACTAAGTAGTGATCAATGGTCATTTTGGCCCCACAGTTCTTGAGACCTTGCTCTTTTTAGAAGTCAGGCTTTAGTAGCTAAGTAGTGATCAATGGTCATTTTGACCCCACAGTCTGAGACCTTGCTCTTTTTAGAAGTCAGGCTTTAGTAGCTATGTAGTGATCAATGGTCATTTTGACCCCACAGGTCTAGAGACCTTGCTCTTTTTAGAAGTCAGGCTTTAGTAGCTAAGTAGTGATCAATGGTCATTTTGACCCCACAGGTCTAAAGACCTTGCTCTTTTTAGAAGTCAGGCTTTAGTAGCTAAGTAGTGATCAATGGTAATTTGGACCCCACAGGTCTAGAGACCTTGCTCTTTTTAGAAGTCAGGCTTTAGTCATAAATGCATCAGTCTTGAAGGCTGAATCATTTTTTGTTGCAAAATTTTCATATTTTTACATTTTAGTCTGGCCCCTGAAACTGTATGACTAAAGCCTGACTTCTAAAAAGAGCAAGGTCTCTAGACCTGTGGGTCAAAATGACCATTGATCACCACTTAGATTGTCAGCACGCTTTCTCTTGCTTAGCTGGTGGCCACAATTTTGCTCCAAAAAACCACTTTTCAAAACTGAAGTTTAAAAAATGATATCCATGGGCTTGCCTTCATCCCCTCGATCTTCAGGAAATACCCATTTAGGTTCCTTGAATTTGGGGGCTGCTTGGGGCAACCCATTGTGAAAGCCGCCACCACAATTTGGTTTATTAATTTTTTTAAATTTTAGATTCCAAAGCCTTAAATGAGAAGAAGTTTGTTAAGTTTGAAGATATGATTTTGAAGCGACGGAATCAAGCGGAACGTAGTATTATAGTCAAGTACACTCTGAGCAGTCATGCCCAGAACTTTATAGTTTCTGCTTAAAATACGCTCCTGTTCTCAACATGTTTCATTATTCTCATAACAAAAATGTAAGTCTATTTTTCTCGTTGATGTTACTATTTCCGCTTTAGCATTTTGTCCTTGTAGAATTTTCAGAGAACGTCGTTGAAAAAGTTCTTCCGAAATGCTCTCATTCGATGAAGCCGCTGAATGGTGAGGTTAAAGTCCCGGTGACGTCGCCTGTTCTTTGGTTTAAAGCCGCTAACTTAAAAGAGAAGAAATCAATCGCTCCCGTTTCCGAAATACCTTTACAAAACACCTCCCCTCCATTCACTTGGCCCTCACTACTTGAACTCATTTCATCTGCTCCTTCAGTAAGTTTATATAACCATTTTAAATAACATCTATATCGTTTTATTAAACGTTTAATTGAAAAAGCCTAGATTTCAGAAGGAATGAAGATTTTATATGAAGCGACCAAATTAGACGAACTCGGCGTCCGACTCCGTTTTTTAACAGCCCGCCAACTAGAACTATCGCTAAACGGCTTATTTCCCAATTGTGCAGCAATTCCATTTGGATCTTCACTAAACAGTTTTGGAAAATTAGGTTGCGATTTAGATCTAGTGTTTCAACATCGATACATTCTTCCAGTAATTTATTATCAAATAATTAATTTTTTATTTAATTTTTAGTTTTAGTTTTTAGAGACTGAAGAAGAATCAAGACTAGTTTATCAATGTAAAATTAATTCTGGAGGTACTAGAGTTCACACGCAAAGACAAATGGAAGTTCTAGCTGACATTATTCATGTAAATTCTTTTTGTTGAAGTTATAATTAATGAATTATTTAGGTTTACATCCCAGGATGTACAGGCATAAAAAGAATTCTTCAAGCAAGAGTTCCTATAGTCAAATACACCAATGAAATCACAGGATTGGATTGTGATGTATCCATGAGTAATCTGTAAGTTTTCCTCAAACGACATTAATTCGCCTATAAATTATTATTTAATTCACTTTGTGGGATGATCCATCACCACTAATTTAGAATGAAAGATTAAGATGTGTTGTGTGATGTGATTTTATTAGTTTATGTTGTGGTTCCCACATCACCCTCAGAGAAAAGAAGGGTGAAGGTCTGAGGTGCTGTGTGTAGAAGATGCGTGTGTGCTGGAACGCGAACTGTCGAGCTGTGACATGAGTGTCGCAGATGTCGAGAAGTTCGTTCTGGGGTTGAAGTTCCTCCAATTCAGCGGGTCGAAGAGGTGCGGAACTGCTGACAAGTTGAGGGAGAATTGCTGGTGCCATCGATGTGATATCTAGACGTGCAGGAAGCTTTTCTCGTTCTGTGTTTGTATGTTGAGAGTGTAAAAATGTACCTTGTTGTTGTTTCATTGCTGTGTTCGTGTTCGTCAAGGTTTGCCAATTGTGTTGATGAAGCATCCCAAAACCTTAACCCTTTCGAGACCGTGTCTCTTCTCTGCGCTACTGGCGCAGCACTTTTCCTCTCTTTGTCCCTCACTTCTCCCCGACCGCTCCCAGCGGCCAGCAAAGCACAGAAAGGGACGAGTGATGCAATCATCACGTAGTTCATTTCTTCCCCAACAGATTGCCAGTTTTTGCATGTCGCTAGCGCCACGGGAAGCGAAGGTATTAAATTTTTTAGACAGGCGGCGCGCTGGGCAACTATATTCGCCTGCGGTCTCGAAAGGGTTAAATATCTGAATGCTCATTTGTAATGCCCAACTATGTTGAGAAGTTTGTTCTGAAGTTGAAGTTCCACCAATTCAGCGGGTCGAAGAGGTGCAGAACTGCTGACGAGTTGAGGGAGAATTGCTGGTGCCGTCGATGCTAGATTGACGTGTTGGAAGCTTTTCTCATTCTGTGTTTGTATGTTGAGAGTGTAAAAATGTACCTTGTTGTTGTTTCATTGCTGTGTTCGTCATGGTTCACCAATTGTGGTGATAAAACATCCCACCACTTCAAACATCTGAATGCTTGTTTGTAATGCCCAACTATGTCGAGAAGTTTGTTCTGAGGTTGAAGTTCCACCAATTCAGCAGGTCGAAGAGGTGCGGAACTGTTGACGAGTTGATTGCTGGCACCGTCGATGCAAGATCAAGATGTGCTGGAAGCTTTTCTCGTTCTGTGTTCGTATGTTGAGAGTGTAAAAATGAACCTTGTTGTTGTTTCATTGCTGTGTTCGTCATGGGTCACCAATTGTGGTGATGAAACTTCCCACAACTTCAAACATCTGAATGCTTGTTTGTAATACCCAACTATGTCGAGAAGTTTGTTCTGAGGTTGAAGTTCCACCAATTCAGCGGGTCGAAGAGGTGCTGAACTGCTGACGAGTTGAGGGAGAATTGCTGGCGCCGTCGATGCAAGATCAAGATGTGCTGGAAGCTTTTCTCATTCTGTGTTTGTATGTTGAGAGTGTAAAAATGTACCTTGTTGTTGTTTCATTGCTGTGTTCGTCATGGTTCACCAATTGTGGTGATAAAACATCCCACCACTTCAAACATCTGAATGCTTGTTTGTAATGCCCAACTATGTCGAGAAGTTTGTTCTGAGGTTGAAGTTCCAACCATTCAGCAGTCGAAGAGGTGCGGAACTGCTGACGAGTTGATTGCTGGCACCGTCGATGCAAGATCAAGATGTGATGGAAGCTTTTCTCGTTCTGTGGTTGTATGTTGAGAGTGTAAAAATGTACCTTGTTGTTGTTTCATTGCTGTGTTCGTCATGGGTCACCAATTGTGGTGATGAAACATCCCACAACTTCAAACATCTGAATGCCCAATTACGAAAGCGGCTTTAAAATAATATTTTGTAACTTTTTTTTGTTCTAGTACTGGAGTTTATATGTCAGAAGTTTTATATTTGTTGGCATCCATTGAACCTTTAAGCAGAGAATTAGTTTTTACTGTGAAAAGATGGGCTAAAGATATTGGTTTGACCAATGCCACACCAGGTCGTTGGATAACAAATTTTACGTTGACTCTTCTTTGTTTATTTTATATGCAAGTCAAATCCATTTTACCTCCTTTGAATAATCTGAGATCTCAATCTTGTAAGTTACATTTTTTTTTTAAATCAAAATTATCGTTTTTTTAAGTGAAAGAAGACTCTCGAACTACAGATGACATAGACTGCACGTTTTGTCGTGATTTGTCGCGTTTCGATTGGGAGACGAAAGGCGAAAGTTATGACTCGGGCGAACTTTTAAAAGGATTCTTCGAATACTATACAAAATTTGATTTTTCAACTTTGGGAGTTTCTTTGAATTCCGGTGGACCATTCGTTAAACCAGACTATTCTCCCATGTATGTCGCCAACCCGCTCGAAAAGGACTCAATGTCGCCAAAAACATGAGTGCTGAAGAAGTCGAGAGGTTGAGAATCGCCATGCGGAACGCCTCTTGGGATTTAGAAAATAATGATAATCTTTTATGTCTTATATCAAAAGAAAATCCTTCCTTTAAAAAAGAGAAAAAATATATTCCCAATAGAATGGTCGCTGTAAAAGATCTTTTCACCGAAAGATAATACCTTGTTAGTCATTTTATAATATTAAACAACCCTATTTTGTAAGAAGTGCTTTTTTTGTACATATTTAAAAGTCTTTCTATATTGAGGTATTAAACATTGTTTTCACATGTGTGTTTATTAATTTTTTTGTAGGTCATTTTATGTTATAAAGAAATCATTGAAAATTGAAACCTTAAAAGATTTCATTAGAGAAAATGTTCACATCGAGTGAGAAATGTTATAAAAGAAAAAAAGATGAAGAAAAGAATTTGGTGGTTGGAAGAACGCTTGCAGCAGCAGCAACTCCGCCGAGTCCACCGCCGGAAAAAAAGAAAGGAGTGGAGTATGGAACTGGTAAATATTTCTTATTGTGCGGCCTTGGAGGGATACCTTCATGTGGTTTGACGCATGGTCTTGTCGTGCCTTTGGATTTGGTGAAGACTCGACTTCAGGTTAACCCCGCGAAATATCAGAATCTTTTCAACGGAATTCGCTTGACTGTGAAAGAAGAAGGTCCTAAGGCGTTGACAAAAGGATGGCTTCCAACCGTCATCGGCTATTCTCTTCAAGGAGCGTATAAATTCGGCTTCTATGAATTTTTTAAAGTTTACTATTCAAAATTGGCTGGAGAAAAAAGAGCTTATGAGTGGAGGACACTTCTTTACCTTTGTTCTTCAGCATCTGCAGAGTTTTTGGCAGACATCGCCTTAAGTCCTTGGGAATCTGTAAGAGTGAGGATGCAAACGCAAAAAGACTTCCCTCAAAAATTAATCCCTGCACTAAAAAAAATGCATAGTGAAGAAGGCATAAATGCATTTTTTAAATCGCTCGTCCCACTTTGGGGAAGACAAATTCCATACACAATGATGAAGTTTGCTTGTTTTGAACGTACTGTTGAGCTCATTTATAAACATGCTGTGCCAAAACCAAGAGAACAGTGCTCCAAAGGACTACAGCTTGTTGTCACCTTTGCTGCTGGATATATCGCTGGAATATTTTGTGCTATAGTCTCCCATCCTGCTGACACGATTGTTTCTCGATTAAACCAAGAAAAAGACGCTTCTGCTATAGATGTCGCTAAAAGTATTGGTTTTAAGAACATGTGGAAGGGACTTACAGCTAGAATATTCATGATAGGTACCCTTACTGCTCTTCAATGGTTTATTTACGACTTTGTCAAAGTAACACTTAATATCCCTCGTCCACCGCCTCCCGTTGAACCCAAAAATAAATCACGCATTGTGTTATGTGACAAAATTATTAGTTTTCTTCAGATAACCTTCGTCCCCTTTTGCGGGAAAAACTTGTGTTATATATATACCCCATCCTGCAGATAATATTGTTTAAAAATTAGTTAAAAATAAAATTTGGATTAAATATTTATTTTATTTTATTTGAAAATGGATTTGGAAGCTGAAGCAACATTTATAGGACCAACTATTGAAAGACTTTTATTTGTTTTCCTCACTTTTTGACCTGTAAATGATAGCTTTGTTCCAACCGCAGTTTGAAACTCCTGGAGCATGGGCAGAAGGATTTGCACGTCAGATTTGACGGACGAACGATTTGAGCGAAGTCAGATTTCCTTCCGCGCATGCTGCAGAAGTTTCAAACAGCGGTTGGAACAAAGCTACTATTTTTGTAGAGTTTTCAGGAGTTTTCCTCCATTTTTGATATGGAAACCCCATTATTACAGGATTTTCACGAGTTTTCCTCTGTTTTTTTTTTTACAAATAAGCCCCATTTTTACAGGACTTTTCCTCGATTTTTTGACAGGGAAAACCCATTTTTACTGGTTAGGAGTTTTCCTCGTTTTTTGACAGAGAAACCCCATTTTCACGGGACTTTTCTTCAATTTTTGCGAGGGAAACCCCATTTTTACAGGATAGGAGTTTTCCTCGTTTTTGATTGAGAAACCCCATTTTCACAGGACTTTTCCTTGGTTTTTCACAGAGAAAACCCATTTTCACTGAACTTTTCATCAAACTTTTGACAGGAAACCCCATTTTTATACGATAAGAGTTTTCCTCGGTTTTTGACAGAGAAAACTCATTTTCACAGACTTTTCATCAAATTTTTGACAGGGAAACCCCATTTTTATAAGATGGTAGTTTTCCTCGGTTTTTGACAGAGAAAACTCATTTTCAAGGACTTTTCATCAAATTTTTGACAGGGAAACCCCATTTTTATAAGATGGGAGTTTTCCTCGGTTTTTGACAGAGAAAACTCATTTTCAAGGACTTTTCATCAAATTTTTGACAGGGAAACCCCATTTTTATAAGATGGGAGTTTTCCTCGGTTTTTGACAGAGAAAACTCATTTTCAAGGACTTTTCATCAAATTTTTGACAGGGAAACCCCATTTTTATAAGATGGGAGTTTTCCTCGGTTTTTGACTGAGAAAACCCATTTTCACAGGACTTTCATCAAACTTTTGACAGGAAAACCCCATTTTTATAAGATGGGAGTTTTCCTCAATTTTTGACAGGGAAAACCCATTTTTACTGGTTAGGAGTTTTCCTCGGTTTTTTGACAGAGAAAACCCATTTTCACGGGACTTTTCTTCAATTTTTTGCGAGGGAAACCCCATTTTTACAGGATAGGAGTTTTCCTCGTTTTTTGATTGAGAAACCCCATTTTCACAGGACTTTTCCTTGGTTTTTCACAGAGAAAACCCATTTTCACTGAACTTTTCGTCAAACTTTTGACAGGAAACCCCCATTTTTATACGATAAGAGTTTTCCTCGGTTTTTGACTGAGAAAACTCATTTTCACAGGACTTTTCATAAATTTTTGACAGGGAAACCCCATTTTTATAAGATGGGAGTTTTCCTCGATTTTTTGACAGGGAAAGCCCATTTTTACTGGTTAGGAGTTTTCCTCGTTTTTTGACAGAGAAACCCATTTTCACGGGACTTTTCTTCAATTTTTGCGAGGGAAACCCCATTTTTACAGGATAGGAGTTTTCCTCGTTTTTTGATTGAGAAACCCCATTTTCACAGGACTTTTCCTTGGTTTTTCAGAGGGAAACCCCATTTTCACAGGACTTTTCCTCGATTTTTTGACTGAGAAAGCCCATTTTTTACTGGTTAGGAGTTTTCCTCGATTTTTGACAGAGAAAACCCATTATTACAGGACAGGAGTTTTCCTCGTTTTTTGACAAAGAAACCCCATTTTCACACGACTTTTCCTCATTTTTTAACAGAGGAAATCCATTTTCACAGGACTTTTCTTCAATTTTTTGCGAGGGAAACCCCATTTTACAGGATAGGAGTTTTCCTCGTTTTTTGATTGAGAAACCCCATTTTCACAGGACTTTTCCTTGGTTTTTCAGAGGGAAACCCATTTTCACAGGACTTTTCCTCGATTTTTTTGACTGAGAAAGCCCATTTTTTACTGGTTAGGAGTTTTCCTCGATTTTTGACAGAGAAAACCCATTATTACAGGACAGGAGTTTTCCTCGTTTTTTGACAAAGAAACCCATTTTCACACGACTTTTCCTCATTTTTTAACAGAGGAAATCCATTTTCACAGGACTTTTCCTCGATTTTTGACAGGGAAACTCCATTTTTACTGGATAGGAGTTTTCCTCGATTTTGATATAAAAACCCTTCAATTTTTGCGAGGGAAACCCCATTTTTACAGGATAAGAGTTTTCCCATTTTCACAGGACTTTTCCTTGGTTTTTCAGAGGGAAACCCAATTTTTACAGGACTTTTCCTCAATTTTTTAACAGGAATCCCAATTTTACAGGAGCTTTCTAATTTTTTGACAGGGAAACCCCATTTTCACAGGACTTTTCCTCGATTTTTTGACAGAGATAGCCCATTTTTTACTGGTTAGGAGTTTTCCTCGATTTTTGACAGAGAAAACCCATTATTACAGGACAGGAGTTTTCCTCGTTTTTTGACAAAGAAACCCATTTTCACAGGACTTTTCCTCGATTTTTGACAGGGAAACTCCATTTTTACTGGATAGGAATTTTCCTCGATTTTTGACATAAAAACCCTTCAATTTTTTGCGAGGGAAACCCCATTTTTACAGGATAGGAGTTTTCCCATTTTCACAGGACTTTTCCTTGGTTTTTCAGAGGGAAACCCAATTTTTACAGGACTTTTCCTCAATTTTTTAACAAGGAATCCCAATTTTTACAGGAGTTTTGTAATTTTTTGACAGGGAAACCCCATTTTCACAGGACTTTTCCTCGATTTTTTTGACAGAGATAGCCCATTTTTACTGGTTAGGTGTTTTCCTCGATTCTTGACAGAGAAAACCCATTATTACAGGACAGGAGTTTTCCTGGTTTTTTGACAAAGAAACCCCATTTTCACAGGACTTTTCCTCGATTTTTTGACAGGGAAACTCCATTTTTACTGGATAGGAATTTTCCTCGATTTTTGACATAAAAACCCTTCAATTTTTGCGAGGGAAACCCCATTTTTACAGGATAGGAGTTTTCCCATTTTCACAGGACTTTTCCTTGGGTTTTCAGAGGGAAACCCAATTTTACAGGACTTTTCCTCAATTTTTTAACAAGGAATCCCAATTTTTACAGGAGTTTGTAATTTTTTGACAGGGAAACCCCATTTTCACAGGACTTTTCCTCGATTTTTTGACAGAGATAGCCCATTTTTACTGGTTAGGTGTTTTCCTCGATTCTTGACAGAGAAAACCCATTATTACAGGACAGGAGTTTTCCTGGTTTTTTGACAAAGAAACCCCATTTTCACAGGACTTTTCCTCGATTTTTTGACAGGGAAACTCCATTTTTACTGGATAGGAGTTTTCCTCGATTTTGACATAAAAACCCCATTTTTAAATGACTTTTCCTCGATTTTTTGCCAGAGATACCCAATTTGTACAGAATCGGCCGGTAGCCATACATATAAATAAGGTTTTTTAATCATAATCTCAGAGCATCCGTCAGGCCGACCTCAAAATATCTTATATCAGGATTTTTGTTTGCGCCTGAGTCTTTCAGTGAAAACCACCTACTATGGTATTGTTGAAAAAAGAATGAGTAAAACAAAAAAGTGTGGGTCGAAATGCGCCATTTGGGGCTTAGGTGCCCCTCCGTAGTTTAATAAAACTATTTTTAGAAAATTAAATGGTTTTTAAAAGAATATTATTAAAATGTTTGTTTTATTAATTATCAATGATATTTTTTAAATTGAGATATGGATTAAAATAATGCTTAAGTTATAGAAAATCAAAATTTTCTCAAGGTTTTTTTAAAGTGTGTCAACTGATGGCGACACTGAAAATGGTGGTGGTAGTGGCGACTTGTAGACTCAGAGGATTCGTGATTTGTCGAATAAGTGTATATTGAATTGGATAATTTGTGTCTACCCCCGACTTCTCCCGAATTAAAAAAGTAAACTGGACCTAAAATTTACTCCAATCTAAAGCAGGAAGACGAGAAAAACGCCGAATAGACAAATAACGACGCTCGACCTCCGAAAAAAAAAAGTTCGCTAACGGATCTCAAAAGACCCCCAAGGAAAATGAGGAAGGATACTCGAAATCTCCTTGATTTTACGTGCCCACCCGTTTTTTAATATATTAACTTTTTATTTATGTACCCCACATTCTTTCTTCAATCGATGTGAGGTAAACCTTTCTTTTTTTAATTTTTAATCACATCATATGTTTGTTTTGTTGGAAAATTGTCCGTTTTTAGACTATTGTTTAACGTAAATTCGTCCTTTATTGTTATAAAACTTGTTAATTCTCAAGCATGAAATCGTAAAATCCGATCATAAAAATGGGTAAAGACATGGATACTTTTTTGACTCTCCTCACGAATACGACGGACACAAAACAGAAGCTCACCATCGGGCAAGAACTTCTCATTTATCTTCAGAAAGACGGTTCAATCGAATGCCAGGATATCGGACATGTCGTCGATTCCCTTCTGCCATGGATTCAAAGCAGCAATTCCAAGGTGATTATGCCATTTTTATGCCATTATTGTTTCAAGGTGGGGCTTCAAGTGGTCAAGATCAAAGTTCGAAGACGGTTTTGTTTTTAAAATTAACCGCATTGTGTGTATTCAACTGTATCCTTACTTCAAAATCGTTCCCCATTGTTTATAAATCAAAGAACATTGCATTCAACTTGCAGTTTTTTTTAATTGATTTATATTCTCACGGCTACTTTTATAAAATTTCATTTTGTTGACTTTTAACCTCAAAAAACAGCTCTGGTTATTAGGAGGTTTAAATAATCCAGATAAATTGATAATAATAGGCAAAACCTACAATTTAAAGCTATCTAGTCATTGCTGCAGTCAACACCCTTTACTGCCATCCTCCCAAATCATGATTACTAGCTCTAAGACTAGTACCAGAACTGCTTGTCCTATAAAACTAGGCTTTGTAATTATTTTTAAAAAA
The DNA here is from genome assembly GCA_014119065.1 of Orius insidiosus. Lineage (NCBI taxonomy): Eukaryota > Metazoa > Arthropoda > Insecta > Hemiptera > Anthocoridae > Orius > Orius insidiosus. Next base: position 20,593 of record JACGAQ010001929.1, read on the forward strand.
GAGGATTTTTTTTAAATTCATGTTTCTCCAAAAACCGTCTATCACAATAACTTTCATTTGAGAAAGTTAATAACCACAAAACATTTTAAATCTTATTAAATAAAAGAGTTAAGTGGTGTTTTCATTCTGGAAAGCTAAGAAAGCGTCCTTAAACCCAAATGAAACACCTTTCTTTTGTTATTTTGAGCAGAAACCCCTTAAAATTGTGGCTTTAGGAACTAAAACTATTAAAAACGCTTTTGGAATGGCATTTTTGGGCAAAAGCTCTTTCTTTTTTTACCATATCCTCAAATAGCCTACCAATCAGGCTGCACTACTGATAGGTGTAATCAGTGTTCAGGCAGCTGAAAAAACTTCCTTAAAGCCAAATTGAACATTTTCAATTATTATTTTGTGTGCAAACCCCTTAAAATTGAGGACTTTAGGAACTAAAACCATTAAAACGCTTTTGGAATGTCATTTTTGGACAAAAAGCTTTTTCTTTTTTACCATAAAACCTCTAATAGCCTACAAATCTGGCGGCAACTGAAAAAACTTCGTTGAAGCCTAATTGAACATCTTCCAATTACTATTTGTGGGTATAAACACCATAAAATTGAAGCTTTAGGTTATAAAACCATTAAAAACGCTTTAGGAGGGTTGTTTTTGGACAAAAAGCTTTTTAATTTACTCCTTAAAATCTCAAATAGCCTAAAAATCTGGCTGCACTACTGATAGGTGTATTCAGTGTTCACAGACTGCAGAAAAAACTTCCTTGAAGCCAAATTAAACATCTTTCAATTATTATTTTTGTGTAAAAACACCATAACATTGAGGACTTTTGAGCTAAAACTATTAAAAACCGTTTTGGAATGTCATTTTTGGACAAATGCTTTTTTTTTGTACCTTAAAACCCCTGAATAGGCCTATAAGTCTGGCTACACCTCTGATTGGTTTATTCTTCTGCTCAACCGGTTCTTCTGCGATCGGTAAGGCCACTCCTTTGGAGTAGGCCCTGAAAAATGTTTGCCACGGCAATATGACGAGAGCTCCCTCCTGGGCCTGGCTCTCTTCCTCCCCATTGTGACAGCCTAGTTTTGTCCGGCTAACAGGCCTCTTCTTCATTGGTTATTGCTATTATAATAAGGGGGAAGTAATTTTAGTGCAAAAGCTTTCTCAAAATGTCACAAAGCAGCAAATCTAGTTACATTGCCGGTTTAGGTCCCATTTTAAAACTTTCCAGCTATTCCAATTTATGTAAGAGCACATTATTTAAGCTTCAAAAGGACCCTGATTGTTTTATTTTTCAATTAAAATAGTCAACGACAATGGAACAAAAGAGGTAAAATATTCTTTTGATGTTGACCCCTCAAGTGTAAATAGGTTTAGATTCAACTTAAGAAAATTCTGGATGGGATTCTTGATTTAGAGAACCCAATATTTTATTTGAATGTCCTAAGCATATGTTGATTTTTCTGGTTTTAAATTATGTAATTTCTATGAACAAAGTTATTTAAGTTCTCTTTAAAAAAAGTCGTCCCGCGGCAGCATAAAGAGGTAGTTTCTTTCAGATGGTAACACCTGGGAAGTTCAAAAATCGAATTAAAAAATCCTATGTTTAAAATTAAAGAAAAAGTCATGTTTCCCGGTATAAAATATTCGTTTTTAATCAGATTCAAATTCATTGCATCCAGCTGATCTAAGTCAAGCTTTATACCTTTTCTAGCCATCCGCATAGCATCACTATTAAGTTTGAAAGCGATAGGATGAACGGTTTGAGAGATTCAGTGTTTAGGCCCTAAGTAAAGTACCATAACTGCTGGTCTGATTCAAGCCGTCAACGAACTCATAAATTCTATTGGTTTAAAAGCGCTAAATATAAAATTTCATGGTCGTCAAGTAAAAATTACTCAAGTTATCGTGCTTTTTGATTCTGCGACTACTGCACTCATTGCAATAGGTAGATTCTGAAAGAAATCTACCTAAAAAATGGATCCCTCAGTGTGAAAAGCTTGATTAAATTTGCTCATAAAATTTTGGTTGGCAATAAAGATAAAATAAAAGTTTTCAAAACTGTGGTTTTATCAATTTTTGGGGCCTAATAATTTATTGATTTGTGTGCTTAAAATTAGCCACACATTAAAATTTTAAAGGCGTTTTAACTGAATAAGAAAAATGGAGTTCGCCACACATTTTAACCGTTTAAAGGGGTTCACTTGCTAAAAAGTTTAGGAAACGTAGTTTAGTTCTATCAATACGATCATTTTTGTGATATTTGGGACGATTGCATTCAATGTATGATTACTACCTCAATCGTCATCAGTATTTCTGCTGAATTGTTATCCAAATTGTCGTTGAAGATGCAATATGTGCTTTCTGCCTTTTGGCTACTTTTACGACAAAAAACTGAATCATAGTCTTCAGATTTCAGTTATCACATGCTATCATTTTTGGCAGTTGAACTGCTTGAGTTATTATAAAACAAAGTTAACTGACCGACGGTAGATTTTGCTACATATTCAAAAAAATCTCATTTTGCCCAAAATGCGAGTTTGCACATGGTGCATCTACAACGACAAAATCCTCCTTTTGCGGTTTGGATTCCTTCGATTTTTGAAATTTTATTTTTGTTTTAGGTATCCCAGATGGGAATCGACCTAATGACAGAACTTGTCAGACGAATGGAACATTATTTTAAGCCATATATACCTACTGTTGTTCCCAGTGTCATCGATCGATTAGGTACCTTAAAATAATCTTCACCACTCAGTTACTAATTTTTTTTTCTCCAGGAGATAACAAAGAGTTTATTAGAGACAGATGCCAACTTATCCTTATACAGCTTATGGATGCAGGAGTTATTTCACCTCAATCTTTATTCGACCGCCTCCAACCAGCATTTACTCACAAAAATAGCAACGTCAGAGACGAAATAATGAAATGTCTTAACACAACTCTTAACCAGTAAACTAAAATTTAAAATATAAACAAATTATTAATTTTTATTAGGCACGGAGCTAGTTGTATTTCGATATCTCGCCTAGTGCCGAATTTAGTGAAACTTTTAAGCGACCCCAACGCCACAGTTAGAGATAACGCTTTAAACACTTTAGCCAACGTTTATAGACATGTAGGAGAGAAGTTAAAAGCGGATCTTATAAAGAAACAAAGTGTACCTCCATCCAAGTAAGTTTTTTTGGCCAATCATACACACTAATTCCTTTTTTCAGAATGCCGATTCTTATGGCTAAATTTGACGAAATCAAAATCGCCGGCGATTTCTTTCCTACTGCTACTGCACCGCACAGTAAGTTATTCTTATTTAATAGAAAATTAACGATGGTCATTTAAAGAAAGTAAAAGATGTAATCGGTCTTTTGTTTTAATTGTCGGTTTGTTTTGTTTAAAATCGTTTTGCATCTAATTGCAACGTTAAGTTAAACTTCCTAATAGTTCCTTTCACCCCACCTTTTCGCCTCCCACTCTTTTTCTCTTCCCTCCTGTTTTCCTCACCTTAATCCTCATGTTAAATCTGATAAACACATTCTACTCACATAGAGAAAAAACCTCAAGTATTGTTTTTCACTTATGTATTCGGGTTTAAATGACAAACGAGCTTTCGTTCGACTGGGGCGAAGAAAATAAATGGATTCTCCAATGGGATAATTTGTTGAAATCTCTCGAGCCGAAAGAATGTAAGATATAAAAAAACATAACCGGTAAATCACCTTGAGAAAATTTTTTATTGACTATTGAAACATGGTAATTAATACTAGTCCTTGAATCATCTCAAGTTTCGAGTATTTTTTTCCCCACATCACACTTTAATTGCAAAATTTCATTAATAATTTTGTTTATATCCTGTTAATATTAGTTGTCAAAAATTTCATTCTTGTCTGTTTGCGTTTAATCTTGATTCAATATTTGTTCTGAGGTGTGTTTTGCAACATTTTTTTTCTCTCTTATAACTTTTTTTTTATCTTTTCTAGATTTACTGGATGATGATGAACCGGATAGGGCTACTGTAAGTGGATTAAAATTAATTGGATTTAAAATATAAGACCATTTTTTAAGGCTTCACACAGTTTTTTAAAAATAAATTTTTTTTTAGCCTGCATCAGTCAAAAGAGTTCCGAGTAGTGTATCGACGCTTAAAAGAAACTTATCGAATGCCTCGGCAAGATCGATTTCTTCAACATGTAATTTTAAAGTTTTTTGCTATTTTGTTTCTTATATTCGGTTTTAGCAGCCAGCTCAAATGCAGCTGCTGGAGCAGTTGATGAAGAAGGCTTCATTAAAGCATTCGAAGCGGTTCCGAATGCTCAAATATTTTCAGTCAGGGATCTGGAAGATCAGCTAAACAAAATAAGGGCGATTATATCCAGTGCAGATCAAGACTGGAATAAAAGAGTTGATGCCGTAAGTTTTATTTTTAACCCTTTTGAGACCGAGTCTGGTGCCGGATTTTCTGCGCTGCGCAGAACTTTTCCCCTCACTTCTCCCCGACCGCTCCCAGCACCCAGCAAAGCACAGAAAGCGACGAGTGATGCGATCATCACGTAGTTCATTTCTTCCCCAACAGATGGCCAGTTTTTTTATTTCTCTGGCGCCACGGGAAGCGAAGAGGCGCTTTCTCGTGGGACATACCCAGACATACTCAACATACCTGGGTATGTTAAACTCCTTTCGCGTGGGAAAAACGTGACGTCACGACATACCTGAGTATGTTAGAACGACATACCCAGACATACCCAGCTCAGAGGCAGGATTAAAGCCGGGTTATAACAATTTAAGAACCTCTTATTTTGTTTATTTACAAATATAAAATAATTATCCCTTGTTTAATGAAATTTTAGGATTTTAATTACTTTTTTTCATTTATTTTGGGTGAAAAAAAGGTTAAATGATATAGAAAAAATAAGTTACTTAAGTTTTTTTCTAGAATCATTTATTTTACTTGTATCACCTTTTTTTCTAAAATAGAAGATTAATAAAAAATAAAAATAAAAAACAATAATAAAAATCACTAGGAATATCGTGAATAAAATATCTCCAGGCATAATAAGATAAAGTGCGCTTGTAATAAATGGGACAGCACATTCTCATTTTTTGTTGCTTTTGACTTCTTATCAATCAAAAACGTCAAATAAGAAAGTTCTAATTGTAGCGGGAACTACACAAAACGCCATATGAAGCAAATTCGAATTTAAGTGGTAAACAGTAGTGGCCTCATCGGGAGGTTTCATTGATCAGGTTCACATACCTCGGACATACTCGGACATACCTGGGTATGTCCCACGAGAAAGCGCCTAAGGTATTAAATATCATAGAGAGGCTTCCCGCAGTTCCCGCTGGGCAACTTAAGTCGCCTGCAGTCTCCAAGCGACATGCAACCCTTACGAAACCGCGTCTGACGCCAGATTTTCTGGCTACTGGCGCAGAACTTTCCCCCTCACTTCTCCCCGACCGCTCCCAGCGCCCAGCAAAGCACAGAAAGCGACGAGTGATGGGATCATCACATAGTTCATTTCTTTCCGAACAGATGGCCAGTTTTTGCATGTCGCTAGCGCCACGGGAAGCGAAGGTATTAAATATCTTAGAGAGGCTTCCCGCAGTTCCCGCTGGGTAACTAGTCGCCTGCGGTCTCGAAAGGTTAAACCCTTTTTTTTATTATTTTGATGTTTGGTGATTTTTCTGTTGTGATTTGGGTTACATACTAATATTTATGTTTTTTTTTCAGATTAAAAAAATAAGGTCACTTCTGATAGCAGGAGCTCATAATTATGAAGAGTTTTATGTACATTTAAGACAGCTAGATCCTCCTTTTCAGACAACAGTTAAAGATTTGAGGTATGAAAAAATTTCTTGATCTTTTAGAGCTAAAATATGTTTATTTTTCAGATCCCAAGTAGTCAGAGAAGCATGCGTCACGATTGCATTTATGTCTCAAATTTTAGGCCATCGTTTTGAAATTTTCGCAGACAGCATGTTACCCAATTTAATCAATCTAATTCAAAATTCTGCCAAAGTATGAATAAAAAGAATCAAAAAAACGATTAATAAAATTCGTTGTAGGTTGTAGCAAGTGCAGGACAAGTCTGCATAGGATTTTTAGTCAAAAACACTACCTGTGCCCGCCTAATCCCTCACATTTGTACAGCATTGACGCATAAATCTAGAGAAATTAGAAGAGCATCGGTTAAATATCTACATCAAATAATATCATCATGGCCGTTGTCTGCTTTGCAAAAACATCTTACATTGCTTCAAAATGCACTCAGCTCTGCAATCGCGGATGCTGATCAAGAAGTCAGAGTCACAGCTAGAAAGTTAGTTGATATTTTGTTTTATTCGTTTTATATTTTTAAATTTTTAGAGGGTACTGGGCGTTCAAAGAACACTTCCCTGATCAAGCTGAGGTTCTTTTAAACAACTTGGATGCTAATTATAAAAGAAGTTTACATTCAGATATGTCAAATTCATCATCATCGAATTCTCTTAATACACCTATGACTACATCAAAACGACCTCCTCCAGGTAAAAAAAAATTTTTTAAAGTATTTTATGCTTAAAAATATAATATAAATTGGAATCCTTAATTTTTGTTAATTGCTGGTCAGGAGGAAGTATGGAGAACCTGTCTGGATACAGCAGACGCAGTAGTGGTTCGAGCATTCCTGTTTTACGTAAAGGAGAACCATCAGGTCCTTAAAAATTAAAGAGAACACATTTCTCACATAACCCTGATGTTTATAGTCCTTGCTTTTTATATAACGCCTTTTGTAATTTGAAAATATTTTTCACCGCACTAAAGCATAACATTTTTGAACCTTTTAAACAGGAAAAATATTTGATTCCTAATTTGTACAGTGCATGGACGTTTTCTTTTGGTAAGATTTTTTAATTTTTGTCTTTTTAGTCACTGAATTACGAAGAGCCGTTCCTTCGCCGAAACCGGTTTCGTTAAGGTCGAACTCAGCGGTCGATCTTCAAGCAGCACAACGAGCGAAAGCGAGGGCGCAATACGCTGCGATGGCCAGGCAAAAAATCGGATCGAACGCTAGTCTACGTAAATAAAAATCTTTTTTTTACTTCAATGGTTTTTTCTGGGTGACTTTGAAAAAATTACTGCATGAAGTACTTAAAAGAACTTCCTATAAACTTAGTACATAAACTTTAATTAATCAAAAAGTGAAACTATTAGTGAATTTATAAATACTTTTTCCCTCAATGATTTTGATGTTAAAACCTTGCTTGATATAAAATAATAAAAAATGTGGTGGTGGTTCCATGCTGCTTTTTTAGAGGATGGAGGTACTTATTATTGTGTAAAGCATGTTTGTGTAATTGTTTAATTTTAATTAAACTTTGTTTAATTAAAATTGTTTAATTTTTGTTTTGTCTTAATTTTAATGATTTGTTTTAAATTAACAGCTCGTCCTAAGAAAACTACAGACTCAGGTCCTAGTTCTTTAGTTGCAACACCCTCAGGAGCTCTTTTTTCTCCAGAACATTCACGCCAAGGTAGAAGAGCTACAAGAGTTTCTCAATCACAGCGTAAGTTTCTAAATTTATTTTAAAACTGTTGTTTTTATTATTTTTTGTAGCTTCGTCAAGGTCTGGTTCTCCGTCATCAAGACTGAATTACGGCGGATACGGTTTAAACGACCGTAGCCGTCGTTCGCCATCGATAGGAGGATCGAGAGAAACCTCCCCTGGGCGTTCTGGCTCAAGTTTGTTACATCACCATTCGTTTTTACCTCCTTTGTCATCGAAAGCACGAGGGTCCATATCGTCCCGTAGTACGCTTCCTACTCGCCCGCCCGTTCTATCCCAGAGGGTTCTGCAAAAATCGATAGAAGCCGAATCCGCCTTAGCCGATGCTTTGGTTTGTTAATAAAATTTCTTTAAAATATGAGCGTTTATTTTTAAATTTAGACTGGAGAGCCTCGTGAGTTGAGCATGGTGACTTCGCCGAGACGCATTCGGGGAATGGACGAACCATCGGACGATAGCGAAACATCATCCGTCTGCTCAGAGCGGTCCTTCGAGTCTTCCCACCGTCGTACATCCGATGTAACGATTTTCTTTTGTGCATGCCAAAAATTTGTTTATTTTGTGTAAAAAATGCATGATTGGAATTTTGTTTTTAAAATAAGTGTGCTATTGTTTGTTGTACGCAGTCGTTTTCATGGAGTGGCTCTCAATCAAGGCTCTACCGAGATTCGTGTGAACTTGGAATCAAGGTTTGTTTTTAGCCTCTTGATGTGGGCTTGTGCTTTGTACTTAGTCTTTGGGGACTTGTATTTTAAATGTATTTTTGGTTAAAAACTTTTCTTTTTTAACAGGAAATCATGCAAACTTTTGAGTCACACATTGGAGCGATCGAAAAGAAGGACTTGTTTCGCTTTCTATTTATCTTCAGGATGGGAACACTTTATCACCTCATCAGTTGACTAGAATAACAGAGCATTTTACAAAAATGCTTAGCGATTCTCATACTAAGGTAATTTAAATTTGTTTATAATTTTATGTATTTAATTAAATTTTAGGTTTTTGGGTTGTTTTTGGATACTGTGAATGATTTAATAAAAACACATTCGTCCGATTTGAGGCCATGGCTGTACGTTCTTTTAACTCGTCTTTTTAATAAACTGGGATCGGATTTGTTGACTTCGATTCAGACGAAAATCAACAGAACGTTGGATACGGTCAGAGATTCTTTTGGATCTGAGGCCGTCCTTCAATGGGCTGAAGTTCTTAGTTGATCCTACGCAAACGCCGAATACTCGAGTTAAACTCTCTGTTCTGCAGTTCCTTGCAAAAACAGCACCAAGCGCAGATCCTACTGCAGCATTTCCGCCTCCTTCGCCGAATCAAGCTGGTCATCGGGACATCACGACTGCTGCTCTTACTAAACTTATTGGCTGGACAATGGGTGACAGCATTAAGCAAGGTTCTGAACTCCGGAGAGCATCACAGGAAGCGATTCTTGCCCTTTTTAATTTAAATCCATCACAGGTTACTCTTCGATTGTCATCCCTTCCTAAGGAATATCAGGTAAACATCTTTAACTGCATACTTTGTCATAATAATTTTACTTTAGGAAGCTGCAGCTAGTCTTATTCAAGGTCGGGTTCGAAAGCCATCAAGTGATATGACGACAAGATCAGAAACAGCTTTGAGCCCTGATCAAGTTTATCGTTCATTGAGAAAAACGACTGCCGAAATACAATCTTATTCCTACGATGGTAAAGTCGCTGACACTGCCTCGCATGATAGCGGAATAAGCCAAATGTCATTAAATGACAAACAAGAAGCCGATCTCGTTACCAATTGGGTAAGTCCTTGTCATTGTAGATAAAAACTATCATGTCTAATCTAATCTTTACAGAATACTTCTTTATCGTTGTCATCACCAACAAAGCAAAAAGACTACAACGGCCTAGACATGGCAGATTCAACCAATGGATGCTCATATAATGGTAAATTGAAATATCAATACTTTTCGCTAAACATTTTTTTAAGGAGGTAGCGGCATTGAGGGAGATGTCATTGGCAAAACATTAGACACCTAGACAGTTTAGCCGGCGAAGATAAAAAACTTGCCATTTCTTTATTAGCAACCCAAGTAAAAGAAGCCGACCCTCTTGTCATTGCTCATCATTTTAAGTACGTTTCTTTTATTCATAAATCATATTATTTTATTCATAATTTTTTAGGGGAGTTTTGAGAGTTATTTTACCTCTGGTTGACAACGGCGATGTTGAATCTAGAGAATATGCATTGACTGCTCTCTGCGAAATGTTAAAAAAGAAAACGTTAGGCCCTTCATTTCAGTCATATACAGAATTAATAATTTTAAATATAATCAAAGCCTACGGAGACACCATGAAAGAAGTAATTTATTCTATAAATAATTAAGAAAAAATTAATTTTATAAAATTTTAGGTCGCTCGTCATGCTGAACCGTGCATTGAAGAAGTTGCCAACGCTTTAAGACCCGATATTGTTTTAAAAGTAAATTTAACTTATAAAAATATCAAATTTTAATTTTTTTTAGGTTTTGATACCTTTGATGCGTGTTGAAGCTTATCCACATAATTTAGCTGCTATCAAGGCATTGACGAAAGTTGTTGAAGCTAATCAGCCATCACAGATTAGCCCGTTTCTTCCGGAGTTAATGCCTGGTCTTATAACAGTATGTTTTTTTCTTATTTTCAAAAGCTGCTTAACAGTTTTATTTAGGCTTATGCTCATGAGGAAAGTCAAGTGAGAAAATCCGCAGTTTTCTGCATGGTCGCCCTTCACAATAAGCTTGGAGACGATTCGCTGAGCCCTTATCTTTCGACTTTACCCGCATCGAAATTAAAACTGCTCGATCTGTACATAAACAAGAAACATTCATCAAGTCCGAATTCGCCGAAATCGACACCGAATTCGGCTCAGTCGTCTTCGAACAACGGAACTCCGGCCGCAGCACATGTATGATCAACGACCAACTCTAGACATAAACCGTACCATCCGTTTATGGCTTCGCTCTTCTATAATAAAAAACGAAATCCTGCGACCAAGGAGCCATTTTAACATTTTAAACAACCGCTTAACGGCAGATTAACGCTTTTTGTCCTTTAAAATTCAAAATTTTACAGAGCAACATTTTTTAAAAATTAGATGTACATGTTATTAATTTTTTTAATTTTTATTAATTTTTTTTAAATTACAATATGTTGTCTCTTTCACAAATTAACGGAATAAGATCTAACGACTAGGTAAGAGGATCATATGATCATAAAAAAACATTTTTTGTAAATTAATGTAAAATAAATTATTAATGTAAAATTTTTCTTTCTCTCCTAAATAGATTTTAAAGCTATTAATTTATTTAGGTACACCTTTTAATCTCGGTGTTCACATAATTTTTTTAAAAAACGAAAAAGGAAAAAAAAATCTTGTGTAAACCTGTTACCTTCACCCCTTCTTGTTTAAATTGTAACTTTACATGGCTTGTCATGTCTTAAAAACTATTAAAATTTAACAAAAAAATTTTGTCTTATTTTATTTACCTTTAATTGCACTTCAAGCCAAATTTTGGTATTTGTTATGGTAACAAGTTTTTGGTGCCCTCAGAAAATTTTCAGGCGTTTTCCTCAGTTTTTTTGGCGCACCAACCCGCCAAGGGAGGAAAACCCACAAAAATTCGGTAAAAATGGGGTTTCTCTATCAAAAAACCAAGGTAAACTCCTACCAAAAAATTGGTTTCTCTGTCAAAAATGGGGGTTTTTTACTAAAAAGCCGAGGAAAACCACCAAAAATTCTATAGAAATGGGGGATGGGGATTCTCTGTCAAAAAGCCGAGGAAAACCTTCGAAATTCTGTAAAAATGGGGTTTCTCTATCAAAAAGCCGAGGAAAACCTTCGAAATTCTGTAAAAATGGGGTTTCTCTATCAAAAAGCCGAGGAAAACCCCCAAAAATTTGTAATAATGGGTTTTCTATCAAAAAACCAAGGTAAACCCCCAAAAATTCTGTAAAAATGAGGTTTCTTTGTCAAAAAGAGGAAACCCTCAAAAATTTTGTAAAAATCTCTATCAAAAAACAATAGTAAACCCAAAAATTTTGTAAAAATGGGCTTTTTGTCAAAAAGCCGAAGAAAACCCCCAAAATGTATAAAAATGGAGTTTCTCTATCAAAAAGCTGAGAAAAACCCACACAAATTCTGTAAAATGGGGATTCTCTATCAAAAAATAAAGGTAAGCCCCAAAATTCTGGAAAAATGGGGTTTCTTTATCAAAAAGCCAAGAAAACCCCCAAAAGATTTTGTAAAAATGGGGTTTTTCTATTAAAAAGCCGAGGAAAACCCCCAAAATTCTATAGAAATGGAGTTCCTCTATCAAAAATCCAAGTAAACCCCCAAAAATTTGTAAAAATGCGGTTTCTTTGTCAAAAAGCAGAAGAAAACCGCCAAAAATTTTTATAAAAATGGGTTTCTCTATCAAAAAGCCGAGAAAAACCCGCACAAATTCGGTAAAAAATGGGGTTTGTCTATTAAAAACAAGGTAAACCCCCAAAAATTTTGTAAAAATGCGGTTTGTTTTCAAAAAGCCGAAGAAAACCCCAAAAATTTATCAAAATGGGGGTTTTTCTATCAAAAAGCCGAGAAAACCCACAAAAATTCGGTAAAAATGGGGTTTCTCTTTTTTTCGTCTTCTTTTATTTACCTTTAATTGCACTTTCAAGCCAAATTTGTATTTTATAATAACAAGTTTTTGGTGCCCTCGGAAAATTCTCAGACGTTTTCCTCAGTTTTTTTGGCGTAAACACAACATATTTTTTTGCCGTTTTCCTCAATTTTTCGTCAAAGAAACTTGTTGGAGTTTTCTTGTTAGGCCGACAACCCACTCCCCCTTATTTTTTAAAATAGGATTTTTTTAGGGAGTTTTTGACAGAGAAAAATCTACTCCTAAGCCTATCAAATTTCCAGGCATTAGGCTGAAAATAAAAGTTTTTTTTCCCTCGGATTTTCGAGGTTTTTTAAAAATCTCCTAATTTTTTGAGTCAATTAGCTTGTAAAAAATTTTTTTTGTGTAAGAATGGCGATTTCAAAAGATTTTTGAGTTTTAGATGGAAGCAAGGCGTTATTACTTTTTTCCTTTTGATATTTTCCACATGGAAGAAAAATAGTTTTTATCCAGATGACCAGATTTTGAAACATTTTTAGATTTTTGGTCCAAAAAAAAGGCGTTCTTGCAAAATTTTATTAAAGTCAACGAGGAAGCAAATAGCTGAGAAGAGATTAGACAAAGCCATAATAAACTGCCAAGTTTCCATAAAATTCGGCGTTGTCCGTATATCCTGCATCGGGTCAAGCCTAAAAGATCCAAGTACAAAACACTATTTTCGTTTGTTTTTAATGAAAAAGGAAGTACGCACATTCATATTTAATCAGTCCCAGACCTTGTTGAACCACAGTGCTATAAACTTAAATTTTATTCAATGAATTAGGTAGTGTGGAAGGCCAAACGGGTACTTCCTTTTTGTACAAAATATTGGCCTTCCACCAATTCAAAATTACCTGAACATCGCAAAATAGTGACTTAAAGTGAATGCGAACGAAGCGGAATTTCCACTAAAAGCGCCACAGATTACGATAGCGAAAATGCTAAAAGCATGAGAGACAGCGAGAAGATATGGATCCATAAATCCCGGCTCAACATGAAACATGGTCAAACTTGAAATCGGTATGATCAAATGTAAAGCAGCGAAATCCGGTATGCTTCCTGAATATTTACAAATATCTGTCGCCAATAAGGTAATCCGAGGACATAACTCCATGCAAAAATATCTAAAATATGATGTTAAAATCAAAAAATGGAATCATGTTACGTTAGTGAGGGTAACGAAATTTTCCGATTCGCTGAAAAATGCATCTCTCAGAATAAAAGCGACTCCTGCTATTATGTAGAGTCGATAAGCAGCTCTAGCATGCTTACATGCTTTGTTGACTCTCCAGTGGCAGTGGAGTGAAGAAAGCGTGAGCATTACGCCTGCTGTATATTTTGTCGGGACTGAACCCATTTTTTTCATATCATTCTGGCACCTCATTATTAGCAATTTAAAAGTTCTTCAAGATCCAGAATCATGAAACTATTTTTTTATATCAATTTTTGAATTTTTACATCACTTAACTACATATGCTTTATCAACAGCAAGATTTTTTCAAAATAAAAAACTCCCAAATTTTGAGGAAGTCCGAACAAGCTTATGCTAAGTACTATTTTTACTAATTTTCTGGGTTGCATAGAAGGATCTTTCTTAGAAAGTAAAATTCGCTGTTGGAAAGGCAGGCTCTGAAAAGAACGCCACGGCAATATGGGGAGAGCACCACATAGGCCCTTCCCCCTCTTGCTATTGTGACAACCAGAATCTTGGCTAACACGAGGAGAATTTCTCATTGGTGTATTGTGATACCCTCCACGTGGGTTTTTGGGGGGAAACTGTAGGTTCAAATCGAATATTGATCTTTACCGATCTCAACTTTGTCTGTGGTGCCGGCCGGCCGTCCGTAGTATTTTTTTCGGAACACTTTACGGCCACAGTTTTCACCGATTTTCACCAACGATGGGGATTTTTGAATTTCGAAAAAATGGCGGAGAATGTCTGTTTGAAATTTTAAAAAATTCGCTGCGCCGAACCATTGGTCGATTTTCACCAATTACTCCTTTATATTTTGTGTAAAATTATTTTTTTCATTAATTATCATTTTAGTAGGGAGAAATTTCATACTTCCAGCCGCTACGAGGGACCTCCCTTGGGCAAAAATCCCATTATTTTACCTTGATACTAAAAAAAAAAAATTAAAAAAAATTACCCCTTATACTTCCCCCTCCTCCTCTTTACTCCCCCTTATAGTATGACAATACATACAATAAAAATGCGAACTTTTTGCCCTAAAAAAGCAAGTCGACTTACCCGGTTATTCCCCTCCTTTATACTTCCCCTCGTTATACTCCCCCATCCTTTATACTTCCCCTCCGTTATAGTATGACAATACATACAATAAAAATGCGAACTTTTGCCCAAAAAAAAGTCGACTTACCCGGTTATTCCCCTCCTTCATACTTCCTCCACCGTTATACTCCCCTCCGTTATAGTATGACAATACATACAATAAAAATGCGAACTTTTTCCCAAAAAAGCAAGTCGACTTACCCGGTTATTCCCCTCCTTATACTTCCTCCACCGTTATACTTTCCCTCCTTTATACTTCCTCCACTGTTATACTTCCCTCCTTTATACTTCCTCCACCGTTATACTTCCCCTCCGTTATACTTCCCCTCCTATATTTTTACTTCTCTTTAAGGAAGTTTCGTTGGGAGCTCTTCAAACTAGTACTTTTTTTTATCCCATTATTCAAAACAAAAGTTCATAAAGGGTTAAAAAATATTCTAAAAATAACATTAATAAAAAATTAAAAATTCTTTTACTTCTCATTATGTACAATTAAAAAGAAAAAACTTTCTCTTCTCTCAGAAAAAAAAAAAACCTGCAAAATAAAATTTTGTTATTGCCCATTTACAATATTTTTTAATTAAGAAAACATGTTTTCCACAACTTAAAAGTAACTTTTTCTCATTTTAAAGATAAAATCTAAAAATCTCTTTCTCTATTTTTAGAGTGGTAAACAACTCAAGGTATATAAAAGGGAAAAAAGAAAGTATTTTTCATTTATAGCTTTAAGAATGAAGAAGGTACGTAGATTTAGAGTTAATATTAAATTTTAATGATAATTTACAGGTTTTTATTGTTTGTTTAATTTTGGCGTTTGTCGCTTTATCCCATCAAGTTCCAGTAAAAGGGATGAAAGGGAAATTACCGCCTGCACCACCAGCGCCGCCGCCACCAGTCATATTTGCAAACAACTACCAAAACTTCAGACAACCAAATTATTATAATAATAGAAACGTCGTACGGTATTCTTATACTTTAAATTAAAATTTTTAAAATTACCGCTTTAAGACTTCTTCGCAATCCACCATAGTTTGACTGTATTTTCGATTTCTGAAAGGTTCTTTTGTTTTTTAAATGTTTCTTCATCTTCCTCATCGCTTATTATGTCGACATAATTCCGCTTTCCTGAAGATGTTGCGATAATCGGGAATTTAGGATTAAAACTGAAATTAAAACAATAAAAAATTTAAAATTTTCAACAAAATTACCTGACGCCATTGGTGCAGTCTATGTGAGGAATAAAACTTGACGTTTCTTCGCATTTTTCACTAGAAAGATCATAAAAGAAACTTTTCCATCAGTAGAACCTGAAATTATTTTTAGGCTTCCTATAATTTGAATCATATTTTACCTGTCATTAGATGACTTCCATCAAAGCTAATATCGAAATAGATCCTTTGATTTGTCGTCACTGTTCTTTTTATTACACAAAGAACAGTTCCAGGATTTCTAAGATCCCAACATAAAATTTCATTATCATTTCTGGCACCAGAATATAATTTTGTCCCATAGAATGCATAATATGCGTCAAACCACCTTTTTGACCTTTTATAAGGCAAAGGGCGTCTCCATTTTCAGTGTATAAGCCTTAAAAATTTGATTATTGGAATTTAAAAGCTTTTTATTTTACCTAGAGTTCGTCGGTAGTACCAACAGCGAAAATGTTAGGCATAGCGGGGTTCTCTTCAATGCAAGACACAATGCCTTTTTGATCATTTAAATCTATAAAAAATAATAATAATAATGAAGAGCTCTGTGGGTCATCAAGGACAACATACGCTTAAGATTAAATGTCTGACACTGAGAACCAGGAACAGCAATATCAAAAATTTTCAAAAAATTCGTATAACCGCAGTAAATCTTATCGCCAGATTTGCTAAATTTAACGCTATATGCAGTAGAAACTTCTTCAGCACTGAAAAGCATAATTTAGTATTATTTCAACAGATATATTTTTTTACTAATTAAGGCCGATGTAGCTTGCACGGATTTCTCCGCTGAAGGCGTCAAAAAGATGAACAGGAGATTCTGAACTTGCACTTAAAAAACTATAAAAATTTAAATATAATTTTTTTAATGGAGTTACCAACAAGTGGGTGGGGACCATGAAGACATATGAGGATACCAGTCGTAATCGTAAATGCTGCCACCGTTAGCGACCACTAACGATGGTTTTAGACTAAAAACTTCACCGTTGATTTCTTTCAAAGAGTAAATTTCATTGGGAAGATCGAAAAGTCTGTGTCGGTTATCGGCGCAGTTGGTAAGCAGGCATGAACCATCAGGAGCCCTAAAAAGCAAAAAATAAACTTTTCCTGCAAAAAAATGAAATACACCATTTACAACCAACGAGATATTGTTCAGGAGTGAATAAATCGCCAGTAGTTCCAATCATGGTAATTTTGTTAAAATCATAATCAAGTTTAGTTTCTGCAATGATGACCTCTTTGTCTTCTTCCATTCTGGATTGTCGCTTATTTTTATTTTTCTGATTGGACTCTCCAGTATAGAAGACTTTTC
Organism: Orius insidiosus; assembly: GCA_014119065.1. Taxonomy (NCBI): domain Eukaryota; kingdom Metazoa; phylum Arthropoda; class Insecta; order Hemiptera; family Anthocoridae; genus Orius; species Orius insidiosus. Next base: position 37,602 of record JACGAQ010001929.1, read on the forward strand.
TGCTATTTTTAAATCATCTTCCGTTTCTGTCAGAGAACCTCCATCCTGAGGATCTACATCCATGACTCTTCTAAAAACAAAGAGAGATATTTGGTTTTAAATATAACTAAACTAAATGATGATTTTGAGCATGGGAAGATTTACGTGGGGGTGCTGAATTTTCCAGATTAAACGAAACTACAAATTCCTACAAATGGAAAATGGGTTTCTCTGTAAAAAACTGAGGAAACACTGAATTCCCAGTATAAATGGAGTTTCTCAGTCAAAAAGGCAAGAAAACTTACAAAAATCCAATTATAAAAATGAGGTTTCTCTGTCAACTAACTGAGGAAAAATAGCGACAATCCTGTAACAATTGCTGAAAGTGGGGTTTCTCCGTCAAAAAACTAAGGTAAACTCCTGCAAAAAATTGGTTTCTCTATTAAAAACCCGAGGAAAACCACCAAAAATTTCATAGAAATGGGGATGGGGATTCTCTGTCAAAAAGCCAAGGAAAACCCGCAAAAATGGTTTTTTTAATCAAAAAACCGAGGAAAACCAGCAAAAATTTTGTAAAAATGGGGTTTTTCTATCAAAAAGCCGAGGAAAACCAGCAAAAATTCTAGAAAAATGGGGTTTCTTTATAAAAAAACCTAGGAAAACCAGCAAAAATTTAGTAAAAATGGGGTTTCTTTAAAAAGCGAAGAAAACCAGCAAAAATTCTAGAAAAAATGGGGTTTCTCTATAAAAAGCCGAGAAAACCCAAAAAATTCTGGAAAAATGGTTTTTTAAATCAAAAAACCGAGGAAAACCAGCAAAAATTTTGAAAAATGGGGTTTTTCTATCAAAAAGCCGAGGAAAACCAGCAAAAATTTTGAAAATGGGGTTTCTTATCAAAAAACCTAGGAAAACCAGCAAAAATTTAGTAAAAATGGGGTTTCTTTATCAAAAAGCTAGGAAAACCAGCAAAAATTCTAGAAAAAATGGTGTTTCTTTATCAAAAAGCCAAGAAAACCCCCAAAATTTTGTAAAAATGGGGTTTCTCTATCAAAAAACCTAGGTAAACTCCTGCAAAAAACTTGTTTCTCTGTCAAAAAGCCATGGAAAACCAGCAAAATTCTGGAAAAATGGGTTTCTTTGTCAAAAAGCGAGGAAAACCAGCAAACATTTTATAAAAATGGGTTTTTCTATTAAAAAGCCGAGGAAAACCTCCAAAAATTCTATAGAAATGGGAATGGGGATTCTCTGTCAAAAAGCCGAGGAAAACCTGCAAATTCTGGAAAAGGGTTTTTTTAATCAAAAATCGAGGAAAACCAGCAAAAATTTTGTAAAAATGGGTTTTCTATCAAAAAGCCGAGGAAAACCAGCAAAAATTCAAGAAAAAATGGGGTTTCTTTATCAAAAAAAGGGAAACCAGCAAAAATTGAGTAAAAATGGGGTTTCTCTATCAAAAACCAAGGTAAACTCCTGCAAAAAACTTGTTCTCTGTCAAAAAGCCATGGAAAACCAGCAAAAATTCTGGAAAAATGGGTTTCTTTGTCAAAAAGGCGAGGAAAACCAGCAAACATTTATAAAAATGGGTTTTTCTATTAAAAAGCCGAGGAAAACCTCCAAAAATTCTATAGAAAAGGAATGGGGATTCTCTGTCAAAAAGCCGAGGAAAACCTGCAAAATTCTGGAAAAGTGGTTTTTTTAATCAAAAAATCGAGGAAAACCAGCAAAAATTTTGTAAAAATGGGGTTTTTCTATCAAAAAGCCGAGGGAAACCAGCAAAAATTGAGTAAAAATGGGGTTTCTCTATCAAAAAACCAAGGTAAACTCCTGCAAAAAACTTGTTTCTCTGTTAAAAAGCCATGGAAAACCAGCAAAAATTCTGGAAAAATGGGGTTTGTTTGTCAAAAAGGAGAGGAAAACCAGCAAACATTTTGTAAAAATGGGTTTTTCTATTAAAAAGCCGAGGAAAACCTCCAAAAATTCTATAGAAAATGGGGATTCTCTGTCAAAAAGCCAAGGAAAAACTGCAAAAATGGGGTTTCTTTATCAAAAACCAAGGTAAACTCCTGCCAAAAATTGGTTTCTTTGTCAAAAAGCCGAGAAAAACCCCCAAAAATTCTGTAAAAATAGGGTTTCTCTATCAAAAAACAGAGGAAAACCCCCAAAAACTCTGTAAAAATAGGGGTTTTCTATCAAAAAAGCCGAAGAAAACCCCCAAAAATTTTGTAAACAATGGGAAAAACCCGAAAATTTTGAAACCATGGAGTTTTTAACTAAAACACAAAGAAAAATATTGAAAAAAGTTTTTTCCCCAAAAGTTTACCCTTAGATAAGAGGGAGAGTCTAAAACGCATACGGGTTTCACATACCACATACCACATACAGAAATAGGGGGGATAGGAAGGGGGTGGGGAGGGGTTAGTAGGGAGGAATCTCGCCCGTCTTCGCCTTGTCCGCGTGATTATTTGCCGGCCTTATTAACCAGAAATAAAGAGGGGAAGGTAGGGAGAAATTTCAAGCGTTTACCGTTGGTCTGCGTGTATATCCCGCCGGTTTACTTTCATTTCTGCTGGCTCGAGATTCACAGACGACAGACAGAAACTCGTATGCAGACTAGAGTAGGGAGGAGTTTCGAGCGTCTACCGCACGTATGCGTTACATCCCCCCGGCCTTCTCATCATTTTTACTCCCTCGAAATTCACAGACCACAGACTAGAGTAGGGAGGAGTTTCGAGCGTCTACCGCACGTATGCGTTACATCCCCCGGCCTTCTCATCATTTTTACTCCCTCGAAATTCACAGACCACAGACTAGAGTAGGGAGGAGTTTCGAGCGTCTACCGCACGTATGCGTTACATCCCCCGGCCTTCACATCATTTTTACTCCCTCGAAATTCACAGACCACATACCAAAAGGAGAAACTCGTCTGCAGACTAGAGTAGGGAGGAATTTCGAGCGTCTACCGCACGTATGCGTTACATCCCCCCGGCCTTCTCCTCATTTTACTCCCTCGAGATTCACAGACCAAAAAGAAAACTCGTCTGCGTTTTAGACTAGACTATATAATTATATTATATATTTTTTGACATAAAATAAAAATATAATTATAAATCTTTTCATTTCGGGAAAATAATTTATAAATAAAGAAAAATTAATTACCCCTGATACAAAAGGTACCCAATAAAATAGTTCTTATAAATATTTATTATATATTCCTTCACAGTACTTTAAAATTTAAAAGATATTTCTATAAAATATACTAAAAATGAAATTATTTAGAGTAGGGAGGAATTTCGAGCGCCTAGGGCACGTCTGCGTTACATCCCCCCGGCCTTCTCATCATTTTTACTCCCTCGAGATTCACAGACCACAGACCAAAAGGAAAAAACTCGTCTGCAGACTAGAGTAGGGAGGAATTTCGAACGTCTACCGGACGTCTGTGTTACATCCCCCGGGCCTTCTCATCATTTTTACTCCCTCGAGATTCACAGACCACAGACGGGACGAATTTCGAGCGAATTTTGCAGCGCAATTATTTCTTTTAACAACAATTTATTAGGTTGTTAGCACATATTCATTGCTAACAATTAAATTATTCATATTTATGAATGAACGCTGCAATTTTGTTCCTTGGCACTATGTTGGGGACTTTAGTCACTTTTAACGTCCCTAAGCTAGCGCAAAGGAACCAAAGACAATCATCAAATAATTTTTTTTTGTTATTTCCGTTACCTTCTAAAGTTTATTTTTCGGTCCTTATTGGAGGGATAAAAGGGGATATTATGTTACAGATACCTAGTAATACCGTTTTCATAATTTATTTTTTACACATTTTAATTTAAGTACATATTTTTATTGCCACCCTTAACATAAAATATAACATGAAATAAGGAAGCTCTTTTGCGACAGCTTCTCGAGCTTACCGTAATCGTGTCGAACTGGTGATAGTTAGTTTGATCTTATTTATTTCCACTCTTATAAATGGGGATTATATTTCGATTTTTTACTTCATTTACTATTACCAACCAGTTTTAATGGGGTTAGATGAGTTTTGTACTTTTTTGCAGTAATACTCTTTTTTTTTTGCATAGTTAGGTAGATTTCTTTCTCAATCTAACTATTGCAATGGGTGCAGTGTTCTTATATTTGTTAAAACTGGTTGGTAAATAGTAAATGAAGTAAAAAATCGAAATATAATCCCCATTTATAAGAGTGGAAATAAATAAGATCAAACTAACTATCACCAGTTCGACACGATTACGGTAAGCTCGAGAAGCTGTCGCAAAAGAGCTTCCTTATTTCATGTTATATTTTTATGTTAAGGGTGGCAATAAAAATATGTACTTAAATTAAAATGTGTAAAAATAAATTATGAAAACGGTATTACTAGGTATCTGTAACATAATATCCCCTTTTAACCCTCCAATAAGGACCGAAAAATAAACTTTAGAAGGTAAACGGAAATAACAAAAAAAAAATTATCATTTTTCCTTTTTAAAACTTGGTATTTTCACAATGGTTTATTTAAGTCGGTGTAAAGTTTTATTAAATTTCTCATATCCTTTAAATCATTTGTGAACCCCCCCCCCCCCCCCCCTTTGAGCTTTGTGAGAAAACAATTTTTGGTAATGCCATGTCTAGGTGGCACTTGATTGTATTAATCATTTTATCCCATCTGTCATCAATATCTAAAGTAAAGTTGTCAACAAAACCCAATCCTCCAAGGATATTTTTGCTTGTTTCAAATTTTGTAAACCTTTTTTTTGTTGTAATCGGTCTAATTAGCTTTTTGTGGTGGTACCTTTATTAACTTCACTTTTACCTTTAGGAGCGATTTAAGAAGACTTAAATGCACCCATGATTTAAAGTACCAACTACCTTGATTTTTAGTGAAGTTTCAACTTAATCTTCTTTAACTTCACAGTTCAGTCTTCAATATTTGAATCCCACGCCGGATAAACAATTCAAAATAAGCCCTTTTCTATGGTTATCCTCCGGCATGACCTTGACAGCTGATTGTCAAATAGCCAAATGCATAAAATACTCAAAAAATCTTCCTTCAGTGAGAAAAAAATTATTTTTATGACCATAATAAATGAAATAAAAAGTTAAGGATAAAATTTGTGATTCTGGGGTATATTTAGGTGATTGTTGCAAAAATGAGTATTTGTGTTTAAAGAATGCATGGAGATGTCAAATAGGTCTGAAATTTGTGGCTGGAAGTCGTTGTTGTCATTCAGACCCCAAACACATTAGGGTAAGAAAAAAAACTTTTAAATTTTTATAAAAACTCTTTTTAGCATTGTTACTTGGTGCTTGGAGTAAACGAAGGTGCTGACCAAGAAACCGTACGACAAGCATTTCTTGATTTGGTCAAAAGACATCATCCGGACAGCAAAAGCCCAGAAGCCGATGCTGTCAAATTTCAACAAGTATAAATTTTATTGTTCAAAACTTTTCAGTATAATTTTTAAAGATTGAATCTGCATATAGAACGATTCAGGAGAACTTTGCCCGAAAACGTTTCAAACGCGACCAATGCGAAGGCGAATATGGACTCTATTATGAAGAAAAAGTCGACAATTTCGATATAGAAGTGAGGAAATTTTCTTTTTAAACTTTCTAATTTTTTTAAATAGCATACAGCACCTCAGCATAGGCAGTATTTAAGTTATGATGGCATTGGCTCAGGTACACCTTCACAAAGACAACGGCAATTCATTCAGCATAAAGTCAGTAAAGGGCATGAAAATGTTGCTGATTACAGAATTAAAAAATTGAACAATGCATACGCCACTGATTTAGCAACTAAAGGGAGTTTAAACAAAAAGAAAGTCAGAGATATTCGAACAGGGTAAGATTTTCAATTTAAATTTATTTTTTTAAACAATTTATTTTAGGAAAGTTGATATTTTAGATTCGGTATGGATCGTTTAGTCGAAGATCTTATTCAGGAGTCGATGACAAGAGGAGAATTTGATAATTTAGGAGGTTCAGGAAAGCCTTTAAAAGGCCTTTCGACTTATAACCCATATGTCGATTTCGTCACACATAAAATGAATGAAGTAAAAAAAATAAATTGTCTTTTCTTATAATTATTTATAGGTTCTTATCGAAAATGGCTTCACGCCGCAGTGGATCACCCTTCAAAAAGATATTCGCGATCAAATTAATGAGATTAAAGATTCTTTGGTGAAAACGCGTAAAAAAATAGGTCCTTTACCACTCGATGAATCGGAAGAAATATACTGGAAAGACGAGATCAACCTTTGGGCCGATGCAGTTGCCTTAATCAACAAAAATATTGGTAAAAGATTATTTTTTAAGAAAATTAATTTTTTTTCTAGATACCTACAATTTAGTCGTGCCGCTCCTAGATAAGCAGATGCTACATTTTAACATGGAAAAAGAAGCTAAAAAAATACTTAAGGAGTCTCCTCACGGTCTTAAGATAGTCGAGAATCCTCAAGTCTTCGAAAAAGTTGAAAATAAAAAAGGCACTTTTTAGACATTTTAAATGGGCTGTTTCAAAAACAATAAATTTAGGCTAAGACTATTTTATTTACAATAAATTTTTGAAGCTAAAAATATATCAATTTTAAATAACTTTTATATACAAATCTTTCAAGAATTTTTTTTCAAAATTAAACTTTCAGGTACCTCGAGCAACAACCAAAGCCAAAATTCTACTAGACCCTATTTTATGCTTTTTGACAATTTAATAAATATTTTCGCCCTATTTAAAAAGTTTGCTCTCGGTTAAAAGAAAATTTTGATATCTAATACTTAAGCTTAACATTGAAAGTTTTCTTTCATAAAAGGGAGCAATTGATATGGAATTGACTATGAAGTCTGTAAGGCTTTACTAATGAAAAAAAAAGACTTAACAAAAATTAACAAAGTTTATAGGTCATTTGGCTAAACGTAGCCACATTGGTCAAAATTTACGCCTTAAGTCAAAATTTAAACCACAAAAAAGTACCAGACAAGAGAAGACCGTAGCCTGACTAGTATGCAACAAAAAAAACTAATAAAAATAAAAAGTGCTAAAAAAAATCTTAGTAACCTAAGCATACAATTTACAGCCACTTTTTATCACTTTAAAATTACAAAATGCCAGTGAGCAGAATTAAAATATAGGATGAATTTAAAAAGAAAAAAATGTGCCCGAATTTATTTGGGCGGCTCGGTGCTGAAATAAGGCGCAGTCTCGCTGTTTAGAAGCGTATGACAAACTTGGCAGACTTTCGACTCCCTTTGGTTCGGACCGCTTGTCACTTTGTGGCTCAGGCAGGAATTGCAGAATATCCGACCACAATGTTTGCAATTAATCTATAAAAAATAAGTTCTGAATAATATGATACTAAATTTTACCTTTTTCTTCGATTTGAAAGGTTGTTCGCATCCATTACAAGCAATAACGTCTTCTTCATGTTCCCATCGTAACTTTAAAAAAAAAAAATTACAAAATTTGAAAATGGAGTCAAAGGCTATGACCACTGGCCCACAAACAAGAAGAGCTTCCAATGAAAACTTCCAAAGAGAAGTAAAATATAGGAGGGGAAAAGGTTTTTTTTTTTTTTCAAAAAGTTTTTTTTTTTTTTTCAAGTTTTTTTTGAAATTTTTTAAGTTTTTTTTTTAAATTTGCAGTTTTTTTTTCGAAAATTTTTAAATTTTTTTTTGAAAATTTGTCTAAGAAATAATGGGATTTTTGCCCAAGGGAGGTCTAACTAAAAATCCCTCTCGGAAGTGGAAGTATGAAATTTCTCCCTACTAAAATGATAATTTTTTTCACCGAAAATTCTTAAAAATATAAGGAGTATTGGTAAAAATTTGGTGAAAATCGGACCAACGGTTCAGCAGCGAATTTTTTAAAATTTCAAACAGACATATCTCCGCCATTTTTTCGAAATTCAAAAATCGCCCTCGTGAGTTTCTTGTTGACCGACTAGAAAATTTGGAGAAAATTGGTTGAAAACTGTGGTAGTAAAGTGTTCCTGTGGCTACGGCCGGCCGGCACCACATACAAAGTTGAGATCGGTAAAGATCAATATTCGATTTGACCCTCCGGGGTCTGCAAGACCCTTCACCAAAAAAACCCTACATGGAGGGTATCACAATAAAATTTTAAATAATTACAGTGTTATTCTGGCTTCGAAGGCGTTCCAATTCTTTTTGCAAGCTTTGAGATAACATGACAAAATCCTTTTGAACCGCTTCGCCATTTTCCAAGCCCATTTGTAAAGAAGAAAGTCGATTTCTTAACTCTCCTTCGCTTTTTTCTAACTTTTTCTATAAAAAAAATAAAATTAAGTTTAAAAAAATAATATTAATTACCTTCTCTTCTTCAAATTGTGTAACTTGAGATTCCAGCCATGAATTTTTATCACTCAAATTTGTATTTTCTTGCAAAGACTTCTGTAGTAAATGCTTCTCATGAAGAGTTTCGTTTTGACTTTGGTCGAGATCTCTCCTGAAGAGTTTTAATTATTTAAAAAAATTTTTATTTCAAAACTAACTTGAGCTGGATTATTTCTTGGTTCTGTTCCCTCACTTTATCCATAGTATCTTTATAAAGTCGCTCTAACGACTTGACTTTTCTTCGCTCCTTTCCTGCCCTACACGAGCTGCTATAAGCTGCTCTCGTTGTGTCAACCATATTTCATGAAGTTTCTAAAATACTGATAGTAAAAAAAGAAAAAGAGAAAGAAAAACTAACTTCTACACTATCTGGAAGGTTTATTTTTTCATTTTGGAGTTCTGTGGCTGATGCACTATGTTTTCCGACAAGAATTTCATTTTCTAGTTGCAAACTACAAAAAAATTAGTAAAATGTACAATGTTGTTATTTTTTATTTTACCGATTAAGCTTTTCTTCGGTTGCTTTCCTTTCTTCAATTAAATCTTTGAAATCTCTTTTTAATTTTTCTGAAGACTTAGTGAATGATTTTCTCAAGGTTAGTAGATCTCCTTCCAATTCTTTTATCACACCTTGCAACTCGGCAACCTAAAAAATAAATTATTTTGATTGGTTGTTCTAAAACCTCAAAATGTGGTCCACTAGAAAAAAAAAACTCAAAAAACAAAACATTCCCCACATTTTAGTATTTTTAGAGGAGTTTGTGCATTTCCTGCAGAACCAAATTTTATAAACGGGTTGGAAGAAGAGATTACGGGTAAAAATGACTTAAATTTCAGAAGTTTACCTGAGTTTTATGCTCCTCTTTACTTTCAGCCCATTTCTCTTCAAGCTGCTTTCTAAAAACGATCCCTTTGTCCAACTCTTCTTTCGATTTATTCATGACTGCCAACTGTCGCTCCAAATCTTCTATTTTCGCTTGTTCTTGAACTAAATTCGTTTCATAATTCGAACACATCACACAACCTAACAAAAATTTAAAAATTATTTATTTAAAAGTAAATATACTTACTTTTCTTGGCTTCCGTGGGGGAACCCTAACAAAAAAAAAATGATATTAAATAATTAATTTTAATTAGATAAAACTTACAAGGTCTACCAACTTAACATTTTCGCTCGCTTCATCCTAAAAATAACAATAAATATTTTTTATATTTGATTTTATTCATTACTTTTTGATATTTTTGAAGCTGCTCGTCAGTTTCTCTTAATTTAGTTTTGAGAGCTTTGATTTCTTCCTCAAGAGGTAGAACTAAAGATTTCATCATTTCAGCATCTTCTTTGGCCTAAAGGAAAGAATTAAAAAATGTAAATTTATTTAAAATACCTTTCTCATATTTTCTTCCAAGCTTTCGACTTGATGTGGTGCCATATCGGCGGCGCCAAGCTGGCTTTTCACTTTGCGGGCTAAAGTTGTAAACATAGTTCCAGGGTTTACTAAATTGAGATCGCCCACGACCGAGCTGTTCTGATTCGTCGATTTCACATTCAGCAAAAGCGCTTCAAGCTCTTCGTTGTGGCCCTTAAGTTTCGTGATTTCCTCCTTCAACCGACTCGACTCCTCCAGTGTTGCTAAAGTGGTCAAAACAAGATAAATGATATGCTAATTACAAGAAAGTTATCATCGGAATTTTAATGAGAATAAACAATAAACACAACTCACGCATTCCTTCATTTACTAGATAATTTCAAAGAAAAAATGATTTTTAAAAAACTAACAATTTAACAGTTGAAAAAGAGATGATAGTTCTTCTACATTTTTGACGCCTTCGATTTCTTTTGATTCGAGATCTAAACGAGCCTCCGTGACTTCCATCCTAGAGGCGTCCAATTCTTTACGCAGTACGTTGATTTCATCGCGAAGTTTCCTCAGCTCATCTAAATAAATATAAAAATAAACAATAAAATTGATGATTTTAAATAAGGAAAAGACAGGCAAGAAGCTTGTGTATGAACAAAGTATGCGCGGAAAGCACACACATGAAAATAAAGCATACTAGGCTTTATTCTCACTGAAAAGAAAACATTAAAAGCTTGATACTCCATAAAACTACCTTCTCTCTGCAAGAAAAGTTCTTTGAGCTTTGCTCTTTGTGCACCAAACTCTTCGGTTGCCTTTTGATTCTCGTTTTTAAGTTCCACAATTTGTGCTAACAGCGCCTCGACAGAGAGATCTATAATATGACAAGCAAAAAGCATAGATTGCAGGCTTTTGAATAAAAAGTAAAGAAAAAAATATGAAACACTGAAGAAGGAAGCCAACAGAAGATACATATTGTGAAAAAAATATTTACACAAAAATTTAAAAAATTCCTTACCGTTGGAGACGATACTGTCGTTCATTTTCTCATGAGATGTTTCCATGGTTTATTTTTCAAACTTACGTAATAAAGTATTAAAATTGAAGATATTTAAGTGAACAGATACATTCATTGTATGTTCAATATTTGAAAAATTTGAATTGTAATCATAATGCAGAGAACAAACGATTAAAACTGAGTAGATAAAGATAGTAAAAACGATTTTTTTGACAAAGGATTACTTAAAAGTTTATACAATGAAAACAAACATTTTCTTTGAACTTGGGAAAAATCAGCTGATTTTATTGATAGGTTCGGGTTCTGCGGAGCGGAAATGATGACTCACGAGATGGAGTACCAACTAGACAAAACGCCCTTCCCTTTTTCCACGGGTTCTGTAAGGCGCTGATGATGCTAAACCGGACATTCCTGACGGCGTTGATGGTCTGAATCAAGGCGTTCCGTCTCCCTGTACAAAAAAAAAAAATGAGCGAAATTTTCTTTTTTTGGGAGAACTGGAAAAGATTCAAAGGAAATATGGCCTTGAATGGATTCGGGTGTATTCATAGTAATAAATATGCATTCATATTCATAAATTTTTATTATTTTTCTTTTCTTTCTCCTAATAGTTTTTTTTTAAAGAATAACATAAAACAATATTAAAGAAAATACAACAAATACAGATACCTATCCAATAATTATTCAAAAGTGAATATAAATTAGTTTGTTATTCATATTATGAATGCAGTGTGAATAAGGAATATTAATAAAATAATTACAAGAAATAATTAATACCAATTAATTCATAAGAAATTTACGACTTTCAAAATACAAAAAAAAGTAGGTGCTTAATGCATTTAAAAAATACAAAATTCTCAAAATTAATTTTAAAAATGTTTACCAATTAATAAAATCATTTTAATTTAATTATTGAACTTTAGTTACAGAAAATTCATTGAAGAAAATAACAACAAAAAA
>JACGAQ010001930.1:0-49269 GCA_014119065.1 Orius insidiosus
GTTTCTTGGCCTAAAAGTTGAATAAAATTTGGTAAATTGGGTAAAGAAGGGATTTCTTGGTAGGAAAACCCTAAAAACCCGATGAAAGAAGGTTTCTTGGCCTAAATGTTGATTAAAACGAATTGAAATTGGGTAAAGAAGGGATTTCTTGGTTTTTAATGCTCTAAAAACCCAATAAAAAGAAAGTTTATCGGCCTAAACAATGAAAGAAAATCTCTTGACCTTTCTAACTTTAGCTGCGAATGAGAGACAGTTTGAAAAGGGTGATCACAAGTAATCCTTGAATTTTGTCTGAATGTAACTTGATATTTTTCCAAGTGAAGTTTATAAGGCGCAAAAAACCGGATAAAAGAAGGTTTTGTGGGCCTAATTATTTCATAAAATTGGGTTAAAAAAGGAATTTCTTGGTTGAAAGGCCCAAAAAACCCGATAAAAGAAGGTTTCTCGGCCTAATAATTTCTTAAAGTTGGATAAAAAAGGAATTTCTGGTAGAAGGGCCCAACAAACACAATAAAAGAAGGTTTCTTGGCCTAAAAATTGATTTAAACTACTTTTTAGGTATAAAAAGATTTCTTTGCTGAAAGGCCCTAAAAATCAAATAAAAAGATGGTTTCTCGCCTTAAAAGTTTTTTAAAAAATCGTTGGACCTTCCTATAGTTGACTGCAGATGAGAGAGACATGAAATCCTTGAATTTTGTTTGAATGTAACTTGATATTTTTCCAAGAGAAGTTATAAATTCATAAAATTGACCTTCACGAGAGAAAACAGAGTTAAAAAAAAGGTCCTTTTGGATTTACAATCATGATGGGATCGTGTTTGCTTAGCGGATACCCATATTACGTTGACTACAGACCACGCTATACAGGGTCGTGTTCGAGACTCGTTTTATTTGACACCGTTACATTCCCTCCTTGTCTTAACCTTAACACTGAGACAAAAATAAAAAAAAAAGCTCGCATTTTTCGTAGACCACCTTTGGTGCGTTAGGTGTGGTCTTTCCAATATTAGAAATCACTTTAAAAGGGACAAAAGGGAAGGGACATCTGGCCCTTTTTTTGAAGAGCTCCAACTGTGTTTTCACAATCGGGTAGGGCGATGTTTGCTTTAGCTACTGTGGCCTTTTTCCTTATTCCTTAGGCAAACAATGACAAAAGCTCTTTGGAGCCTTCGTAAAATCGTGACAAACGCCTTCTAATTTCTATAATGTCATCGAACAAACACTTTGGGCTCAAATATGTCACAAGTCTTTTTGTAAGTAAATAACATTTAAAAAAATACAGAAAAGTAACAAGGATTTCAATGATTCAGGGCTGGCAAAGAAATCCCTTCTTTACCAAATTTTTAATCAACTTTTAGGCCAAGAAACCTTCTTTTTATCGGATTTTTAGGGCCTTCCAAACAAGAAATCCCTTCTTTACCAAATTTTTAATCAACTTTTAGGCCAAAAAACCTTCTTTTTGTCGGGTTTTTAGGGCCTTCAAGCTATGAATCTCTTCTTTACCCAATTTAATTTTTTTAAATCAACTTTTAAGCCAAGAAACCTTCTTTTTATCGGGTTTTTAGGGCCTTACAACCAAGAAATCCCTTCTTTACCCAATTTTAATTCGTTTTTAATCAACTTTTAGGCCAAGAAACCTTCTTTTTATCGGGTTTTTAGGGCCTTACAACCAAGAAATCCCTTCTTTACCCAATTTTAATTTGTTTTAATCAACTTTTAGGCCCAAAAACCTTCTTTTTATCGGATTTTAGGGCCTTACAACCAAGAAATCCCTTCTTTCCCCAATTTTAATTCGGTTTTATCAACTTTTAGGCTAAGAAACCTTCTTTTTATCGGATTTTTATGGCCTTACATCCAAGAAATCCCATCTTTACCAAATTTTTAATCAACTTTTAGGCCAAGAAACCTTCGTTTTGTCGGGTTTTTAGGGCCTTCAAGCCATGAAGTCCCTTCTTTACCCAATATTAATTTTTTAAAATCAACTCTTAAGCCAAGAAACCTTCTTTTCATCGAGTTTTTAGGGCCTTCCAACCACGAAATCCCTTCTTTACCAAATTTTTAATCAACTTTTTTTCTCGTGTTTTTAGGGCCTTCCATCCACGAAATCCCTTTTTAAACCCAATTTTAAGGAATTTTTAGGCCAAAGAACCTACTTTTTATCGGGTTTTTAGGGCCTTAGCACCAAGAAATCTCTTCTTTACCCAATTTCAATTTTTTTAAATCAACTTTTAGGCCTAGAAACCTACTTTTTATCGGGTTTTAGGGCCTTATAACCAAGAAATCCCTTCTTTACCCAATTTTAATTCGTTTTTATCAACTTTTAGGCTAAGAAACCTTCTTTTTATTGGATTTTTGGCCTTACATCCAAGAAATCCCTTCTTTACCAAATTTTTAATCAACTTTTAGGCCAAGAAAACCTTCGTTTTGTCGGGTTTTTAGGGCCTTCAAGCCATGAAGTCCCTTCTTTACCCAATATTAATTTTTTAAAATCAACTCTTAAGCCAAGAAACCTTCTTTTCATCGAGTTTTTAGGGCCTTCCAACCAAGAAATCCCTTCTTTACCAAATTTTAAATCAATTTAATCAATTTTAGGCCAGGGAACCTTCTTTTCATCGGGTTTTTAGGGCCTTCCAACCACGAAATCCCTTCTTTACCAAATTTTTAATCAACTTTTTTTTCTCGTGTTTTTAGGCCTTCAAACCATGAATCCCTTCTTTACCCAATTTTAATTTGTTTTAATCAACTTTTAGGCCCAAAAACCTTCTTTTTATCGGATTTTTAGGGCCTTCCATCCACGAAATCCCTTTTTAAACCCAATTTTAAGGAATTTTTAGGCCAAAGAACCTACTTTTTATCGGGTTTTTAGGGCCTTAGCACCAAGAAATCTCTTCTTTACCCAATTTCAATTTTTTTTAAATCAACTTTTAGGCCTAGAAACCTACTTTTTATCGGGTTTTTAGGGCCTTACAACCTAGAAATCCCTTCTTTACCCAATTTTAATTCGTTTTAATCAATTTTAGGCTAAGAAACCTTCTTTTTATCGGGTTTTTAGGGCCTTACAACCAAGAAATCCCTTCTTTACCAAATTTTTAATCAACTTTTAGGCCAAAAAACCTTCTTTTCATCGAGTTTTTAGGGCCTTACAACCAAGAAATCCCTTCTTTACCCAATTTTAATTCGTTTCAATCAACTTTTAGGCCAAAGAACATTCTTTATCGGGTTTTTACACCCTTCCAACCAAGATATCCCCACTTTTTCCAAAATTTGTAAAATTTAAAAATTTAATTATTAAATTAAAAATTTTAATTATTTAATTTAAAAATTTAAAATAGGAAAAAACAAATATTTTATGCAGGAAATTTCATGCTGACTTCACACCAGTTTGAAAAAAATTAAACGTACCAATTTTAGAAGCGTGAGAATTGCCCTAATTTTTTTTTCTCCCCTACAATCATCAGAGACTATAGTTTTCCTCATTCTCCTTCCAAACTTATTTAAAATGGACTAAAAAAAAAAAGTTTTATTTTTAGAGAAGTAATAAATGTTTAAAACGTCAACCTGAGATAAGTTATCTTCGGGACCCTCCGGAGTCGGACACCCCGTCGTTTTTATTAAAAAAAAAACGTTGACATTCTGTAACCTGAAGACGAGTACAACCCCCATCGAGAGATCGAGATAAAAGGGAAAAGGGATCTTTTCCAGGCGTGTCTAGAAATCTTTCAACTATTTAAAACAAACGGATAAGATTAGGGAAGAATTTACCCGGAAAAGGAAAAACGTTTACCTGAAAAAAATTTTTTGACAGGTTTGACCAGCTCTAATCGGATACTAACGTGTCAATTTGGAAATTCTCAGTATTAACGGAAACCACGAAAGAGGAAGGGGGAGTTTTCCTAACTTTTTTGAACCTCAAAAACATTTTTTTGAAGGATTTTCAGAAGTTCTTCTTGTCTGTAAGCAATTGGGAGACCATACATCCTGATTTGGGCGGGAAAGTCCTGGTTTGGGTAGCCATCATATGGCTTTTGGTCAATTTCCTTCGATTTTTGGTGTTAAAACACCCATTGGATCGGATTTTTGAGAAACAGCACCCTATTTAAACGGGTGACTGAGCGTTTGAACGGCTTTTGAGCAGTTTTTCTAAATTTTTTGGTGTAAAAACACCCTTTTTATCGGATTTTTGAGCTATCAGTACACTATTTAAACGGGTGTTTGAGCGTTTGAACGGCTTTTGAGCCATTTTCCTCGATCTTTTGGTGTAGAAACACCCTTTTTATCACATTTTAGAGCTATAAGCACCTTATTTAAACGGTGTTCGAGTGTTTGAACGTCTTTTGGGCCGTTTCCTCTTTCTTTCGATGTAAAACACCCCTTTTATCGAGTCTGTTTAAAGTATTTTTCATCCTAAATTTTTTTTGTCATCAGGAACTGCTTATCGATTTTTCGAGGATGTGCACGGCAAACTGTAATTTAGGCCTTCTGCCCTTATCCGATCGGAAAAGCCATAGACGGCTTTTTTTATTGTCGTCTCTTTTTTCGATTTTTAAATTTATCATCGCTTTTGATAAAATAGCGTCCTTTCTCTTAACCCGAATCATCCGATCGACAAAATCCCGAGGATGTCATACGTGGGAGGACGATAAGGTGCGATAGAAGGGAAAAAAAATTACCTTCAATATTTCATCGATATAAAGGGTTATTCTTTTAAAATAAGTCGTAGATCTTTTCCAAAACATTGAACACTATCTATTGCTTTTATCAAAGAAAAAGAAAACTTTAAAAAAATTTTTTGGCCGCTATCCTCGATTTTTTCTCAGAGAAATGATTTCCTGACGTTTTTCTTGGTTTTTGCCCAAAAAAACCTCGATGTTTATGCGTTTTTTTCATTTTTTTGACCAAGAAACTTCCATTCCAACAAATTTTCTTGCGCTTTTAACCAAAAAAACCTCACTTTTTACAATATTTTCAACGTTTTTCTTTGACTTTTGTCCGAAAACTCCTTTTTCAACAAATTTTCTGTGTGAAACCCATTTTTACCAAATTTTAAGAAATTATTAGGCCGAGAAACATTCTTTTTATTGGGTTTTTTGGGCCTTTCAACCGAGAAATCCCTTTTTTCCCAATTTTAAGAAATTATTTGACCGAGAAAACTTCTTTTATCGGGTTTTTTGGGCCTTTCATCCAAGAAATTCCTTTTTTACCAAATTTCAAGAAATTATTAGACCGAGAAACCTTCTTTTTCCGGTTTTTTGGGCCTTCCAACCAAGAAATTCCTTTTGTACCCAATTTTAAGACATTTTTAGGCCGAGAAACCTTCTTTTTATCCGGTTTTTTGGGCCTTTCAACCAAGAAATTCCTTTTTTACCCAATTTTAAATATTATTAGGCCGAGAACATTCTTTTTATTGGGTTTTTTGGGCCTTTCAACCGAGAAATCCCTTTTTTCCCAATTTTAAGAAATTATTTGACCGAGAAAACTTCTTTTTATCGGGTTTTTTGGGTCTTCCAACCAAGAAAAACCTTTTTTACCCAATTTTAAGAAATTATTCGGCCGAGAAACCTTCTTCTTATCCGGTTTTTTGGGCCTATCAACCAAGAAATTCCTTTTTACCCAATTTTAAGAAATTATTAGACCGAGAAACCTTCTTTTTATCGGATTCTAGGGCCTTTCAACCACAAAATTCCTTTTTTACCAAATTTTAAGAAATTAATAGGCCGAGAAACATTCTTTTTATTGGGGTTTTTGGGTCTTCCAACCAAGTAATTCCTTTTTTACCCAATTTTAAGAAATTATTAGACCGAGAAACCTTCTTTTTATCGGATTCTAGGGGCTTGCAACAAAAAATTCCTTTCTTACCCAATTTTAAGAATTATTAGGCCGAGAAACCTTCTTTTTATCGGGTTTTTTGGGTCTTCCAACCAAGAAACTTCTTTTTTACCCAACTTTAAGAAATTATTCGGCCGAGAAACCTTCTTCTTATCCGGTTTTTGGGCCTTTCAACCACAAATTTCTTTTTAACCAATTTTAAGAAATTATTAGACCGAGAAACCATTTTTATCGTTTTTTTTTTGGCCTTTCGACCAAGAATTCCTTTCTTACCAAATTTTAAGAAATATTAGACCGAGAAACCTTCTTTTTATCCGGTTTTTTGGGCCTTTCAACCAAGAAAGGCTCTTTTTTCAACAAATGTTCTGTGTGAAACCATATTTTTTCGACAATTGAACCCCACCTTCAAACCGGGCAACCCTAAAAAAAATTTTAGGGATCATTTTTTAAAGTTGATTTTGTGAAGTGTCGACAAAAAGATGCTGAAGAACTCTTGAAGATTTTTTCTTTATTTAAATACAATGAGTTAACATTTTTTTTCTTTTTTTTCAGGTACGGAGTTGATTTCTGGGTGGTAAGAATATGAAACTAAAATATTTACATACTTAAATTCTGGTTGACGTTTTCCTAGAAAAGGTTTTTCCGTCACGGTGAAAAGCCAAAACGTTAATGCCCATTATCTTCGAAAGGACCTGGGGAGTCTTTAGAAGTGATTTACGACCCTTTTTTTTTTTCTTTCTTTTTAAGTGCAAGAATGGGAAGTCCCCAGGGCGAAGACAATCCGTCAGGGGGCTTGACGAGACGTGGGTGTGACTGGTGATATAAATCAATTTCCGTCCTGATTTTCAGTCTTTTTAAAGACAAAGATATTTACATTTTTCTTTTAGGGTTCAAACCATTTAAGAAGGTCGTTTGAATAAAAATAGATTTTCCTGAGCTTTCCTAGAAGTTATGTTTAAAAAACCTCCTTTTTCTAAAAAAATTTTCATGTTTTCTTGGATTTTCATATAAAACCTCCCTTTATACAAAATTTTTAAGTTTTATCCACGATTTTGTCCAAAAAAACTTCTCTTTAAACTACATTTTCAAGCGATTTTCTGGACGTTTTGTTCGAAAAACTCTCTACTAAATTAATCTTATTAAAAGTTATTGTGATACCCTCGACGTTGGGTTTTTGGAAGGGTCTTCCAGAGGGTCAAATCGAATATGGATCATTTACGATCTCAACTTTGTCTTTGGTGCCGGCCGGCCGTAGCATTTTTTTCCAGAACACTTTACGGCCACAGCTTTCAACCGATTTTCACCAAATTTTCACCAATTACTCCTTATATTTTTTACGAATTTTTGGTGTAAAAAATTATCATTTTTTGATTAAAAAAAAAAAAAAAAGTTTTGAAAAAAATCCACCTCCGTTATACTTCCCCTCTTTTATACTTCCGCCTCCGTCATACTTCCCCTCCTTTGTACTTCCCCCACCGTTATACTTCCCCTCCTTTGTACTTCCCCCACCGTTATACTTCCCCTCCTTTGTACTTCCCCCACCGTTATACTTCCCCTCCTTTTTACTTCCTTCTCTATCATACTTCCCCCTCCTTTATACTTCCCCTCCAGAATATCAAGCAGAAATAGTGAATTTATGGGCAAAATTGAGGAAAATGCCAGAAAAATTTAGTCCTAAGGGCACAGTAAATTGAAGATAACGCCCTAAAACCGTGATACTTCCCCTCCGTTATCTTCCCCTCCTATATTGTTACTTCTCTTATAGAAGTTTTCGTTGGAAGCTCTTCAAACCAGTATTTTTTTTTCACTCTCACCCTCTCTATTTCTTCGATTTCGCGCCAAAAGTTATTTATGATTGTTTTTATTATGGGAAAAAAACCTCAAGTTTTGAGAGAGGATGCTGGAGTTACGAGGGTGGGAGGGCACCTGTTACCCCCAAAAAATCCATGTGGGTAAAAAGGGGAGCAGGTAGAAAATAGTGGTCCCAAGTCAGTAAACATTCGGTCCTATTACCATCAAGTGCTAAATGTGCAAAGATTCTTCATAGCAAAAAAAAAAGGAGCTTGAGAAAATTATGGGGAAGTTTTGTGAGTACCTTGTTTTTAAGATAACTTTTTATCGTAAACCTTAATCTTCCTCAAAAGGAATTAGGGATTGAAAAAAATTGATTTTTCCCTCTGTTTATTGCCCCATTTTGTGGCGTTTGCACCGCTAAAATTCAAGGATAACTTGCGATCACACCAAAACTAGCATACTTTTTAAACTGTCATATCTCCTTATTTTTGGACGTATTTCAATATTACAGCTACCGTTGGAAAGGTGGGACGATTTCCTTTAAGAATGTAAAAGCGAAAAAATTTTAACTTCACTCGTTTAGTCACTACGGCTCATCAAAGACTAATCAGAGCGATCCTCAGTTGGTGAGGAAGTTGTAGATTGAAGAGCTTTAAACGAAAACTTCCTTAAAGAGTGTTAAAAATATAGGAAAGGGAAGTATACCGGAGGGGGAAGTATAGGGAGGGGGAAGTTCTTCTTTTTTTTTTTCTTTTTAATTTTAAAATTTTTTTCTAGGTATTATATTTTTTCAAAAAAGTTTTTTCCCGAAAATTATCGAGGTAGATATAATGGGCTTTCTGCCCAAGGGATCCCTCTCTCGCAAACGGTGGAAGTATCAAATTTCTCCCTAGTATTAGCGCTGTTTTTAAATTTCAAACGTACATATCTCCGCCATTTTTTCGAAATTCAAAAACTGCCCTTCTTTATTGAGTGAGGAAGATTATGTGAACATTCTGTACAAATCGGGTGAAAATTGTGGCCGTGAAGTGTTTCCGGAAAAATGTTACGGACGGCCGGCACAACTGAAAAAGTTGAGATCGGTAAAGATCAATATTCGATTTGACCCTCCGGAGTCTGCAAAAGCGGAAAAGCTACAAAATCTAGTATGTAGGGTGTTTTTCCATCCTAAAACTGAAAAAGACGACCAAAAATTTTTGTTATCATAGCTTTTTCTGGCCAAAAAACCAAGAAAACTTTCAAAATTTCATTGTTTAGGGGGTTTCTTGGTTCCAAAATGGAGAAAAACAACCAAAAATCTAGTTATTAAGGCTTTTTCTGGCCAAAAACAAATGGAAACTTAAAATTCTATTATTTGAGATCGACGAAAACGTCTCAAAAATTTGTGTGAAGTAGGTTTTTTGGTCGAAAAAGTTAGGAAACGCTTTAAAAAAGGACGGTCTGCCGGCACCACAGACGAAGTTGAGATAAGTTAAGATCCATTTCGATTTGACCCCCCCGGAGTCTGGAAGACCCTTCCCCAAAACCCGACGAGGAGGGTATCACAATAATTTCTTTGAAGTTAAAAATCTGTAAATTTTTTTAGCCCCTTCTGCCTTGAAAATCATCTATTTTATCACCTTCCTACGTTTTTAAACCTTGTTTTTTTTGTCATTTTCTCTAATGTCATAAATATTGTTTGTTTAAGAAGAGACTTATGAAAAGTTATTTTAAAGGTCGAAAAATTTTTTTGGGAATCGATATAACCTACTTTAGAAGAGAAAATATCCCTGGAAGTCTTTATTCATTTGTCTGAAGAGGAGGCATGAGGAAGTCCCAGAAAAACGAGCTTAAAAAATCCCGAGTTCCGTTGTAGGCGTTGAGAACGTCCTTGGCCGACCATATGTTCACAAAATATCGACGAATCTCCCTTTTATTTTTGAAGTTCAATCTATAAAAATTTTTCTAACGATCCCTGCCCTTTAGGCGCCTTATTCTTAAAGGTGAATCACCCCTAAGACGCCTCTAAAATGGAAATACAAGGACGGCCTGGATTCTTTCACCCTGGACTTTTAATTGTACAGAGAGGTGGAAATTCGACTAACGACGTCCACGTTTTTTTACCTCCATATCCTACCTAGGCTAGGGTCAACGGTATGCCTGCTTTTTTTTATCCCTCCCCTGTATAAAATAGCGAACCTCATTTGATTTACAGATCGAGAGATACTCGTTACCAGCTTTCCAAGAACCCTTTTTTTAACTTAAAGAAGTTTTTGTGATACCCTCCACGTCGGATTTTTGGGGAGGGGTCTTCCAGACCCCGTAGGGTCAATTCGAATGTGGATCTACACCGATCTCAACTTTGTCTGTGGTGCCGGCCGGCCGTAGCACTTTTTTCCGGAACACTTTACGGCCACAGTTTTCATTCGATTTCACCAAATTTTCACCAAAATTTTTTTAGCCGGTGAAGAAGAGTGTAACGGGGCGATTTTTGAATTTCGAAAAAATGGCGGAGATATGTCTGTTTGAAATTTTAAAAAATTTGCTGTGGCCGAACTGTTGGTCCGATTTTCACCAAATTTTCACCAATTACTCCTTTTATTTTTTACGAATTTTTGGTGTAAACAAATTACCACTTTTCAATTACTATTTTTTTAGTAGGGAGAAATTTCATACTTCTACCCATTACGAGAGGCACATCCGTACGCCTAAGAGTCCATTATTTCTACCTCGATACTTAAAAAAAAATTTTCAAAAAAAAGAACTTAAAAATTTTTCAAAAAAACAGTTGAAAAATAGCGCAAATTAAAAAAGAAAACCCGGAAAATTTTTCAAAAAAAAAACTTAGGTAATAAATTTTTCGAAAAAACAAAAAAACTCAGAAAATTAAAAAAACTTGGAAAATTTTTCGAAAAATAAAAAAAACTTGGAAAATTTTTCGAAAAATAAAGAAAACTTGGAAAATTTTTCGAAAAAAAAACAATAAACCTTCCCTCTCCCTTATACTTTCCCTCCCTTATACTTCCCCTCCTTTATACTTCTCCTCCCTTATACTCTCCCCTCCGTTATACTTCCCCTACCATATACTTCCCCCTCCGTTGTACGGGACCTCCGTTATTTCCCCCTCCTATATTGTCACTTCTCTTTAAGGAAGTTTTTGTTGGAAGCTCTTCAAACCAGTACTTTTCTCTCCTCCCCACGATTTTGATTATTTTTGACAAATCGGAAATTATTGTTTCAACGCGAATATAATTATATTGGAACCGACATAGGGTATTCTAAATCAGAAGGCGACAAAGTGTCAAACTCGATTTATTGCCCTGGGGTCTGCCCCGAAAGAGGGAGAAAGAAAAAAATAAGGTTCGGAAAATACAATTTCCCGCAACGTCCTTTTTTAAATAACCCGGAATTTTTATAGAAAAGACGACTCTTGAATATGATAAAACCAGGTGGATTTGTTGATAACCACTGCCTAGATAAGACGGGAGATAAGAACGTTTTGAGATAATAATAGTATAATTTTAAAATAAAATAGACTTTTTATGTGGTTATTTTTTTGGAAAACGCTTCAAATCTAGTACGTAGGGTGTTCCATCCTAAAATTGAGAAAGACGTCCAAAAATGTAGTTATCAATGCTTTTTCTGGCCAAAAAACCAAAGAAAACTTTCAAAATTTCATTTTTTAGGGGTGTTCTTGGTCGTAAAATCGAGAAAAACTTCTAAAAATCAAGTTATTAAGGCTTTTTCTGGCCTAAAACAAAAGGAAACTGAAAATTCTATTATTTTGTGATCGACGAAAACGTCCCAAAATTGTATGTGAAGTAGGTTTTATGGTCGAAAAATCGAGGAAAACTCTAGAAAAAAGGAGGATTCATCTCCTGAAAATCAACGCTGCAAAATCTAGTATGCAGGGTTGTTTTTTCATCGTAAAACTGAGAAAGACGACCAAAAATGTAGTTATCAATGCTATTTCTAGCCAAAAACCAAAGAAAACTTTCAAAATTTCATTTTTTAGAGGTTTTCTTGGTCTTATAATCGAGAAAAACTACCAAAAATCTAGTTATCAAGGCTTTTTCTGGCCAAAAACAAAAGGAAACTTAAAATTTTGTTATTTTGAGATTGACGAACACGTCCAAAAATTGTGTGTGAAGTAGGTTTTTTGGTCGAAAAAGTGAAGAAAACGGTAAAAAAAGGGGATTCCTCTCCTGAAATTCAACGCTGCAAAATCTAGTATGTAGGGTTGTTTTTCCATTCTAAAACTGAAAAAGACGACCAAGAATTTAGTTATCAAGGCTTTTTCTGCCGTAAAACCAAAGAAAACTTTCAAAATTTCATTATTTAGGGGGTTATTTGGCCCTAAAATCGAGAAAAACTACCAAAAATGTAGTTATGAAGGCTTTTTCTGGCGAAAAATAAAAGGAAACAGAAAATTCTATTATTTTGAGATCGACGAAAACGACCCAAAATTGTGTGTGAAGTACCTTTTTTGGTCGGATTCCTTGGTTGGATTCCTCTCCTGAAAATCAAGGCTAGTGACCCAAAATGAGGCTTCCCTCTCCAGAAAACTGAGGAAAGCCCGGTAAAAATAGGTCCTCTTGGACTAAAAAATGAGAGAAATTACCGAAATCAAGTTAAAAAGTAGTCCCCCATGCAAAAATCATGTTTTAAGGCGATTTTCGTCTGAAAATTGGCCCAAAAATCAGTTTCTCGCAATTCCACCGTCTGCTGCCACCAGATGGAACTTGCTCTCGTTTTAGAATGAGCATAAAGTGCGAGAGGAAAAAAATATCCCCAGCCTTTTTTAAAATTAAAACTGATTTAGTTCATCGTGTTTTATTTTTCTTTACGTCCTTCCCCGAGGGCTTCTTTTAAATTATAGCCTTCCGATATCGCATTGTCTTCAAAAAAATGGCCCCCACCTCAAAGAAAAAAAAACGGAGCCGTTTTATTCCGGGTCAGTCAACTCGTCCATTCGACTCCTGATTTAAATAATTATCAGATTTTCGCCGTATAAAAATGGCCTTTATACACTGGACATAAACAGAGAAAAATTTATCAAAAACCAGAATCCCTTTTAGAACGGTATTTTTTTTATTTCTCAAATACTTTTAATCTCCGACGTTTTCAAACTTCCAAGTGGCGTCATTACCATTTCTCCGAGAGCGACTTTATCTGCTCGAGTTCTTCCCTAATTTGTCACGGAATTCTTAAGCTTTCCCTTTTTATCTCTTATTTCTCTCAAACGTCTTTATTTTATTTGGACAAAATTCTAAATTTTTTGTTTGTTTTTGTTTCAGGTGAGTTGATGACTTCCGTTACTTCAAGCGTTTTGTTAGACCGCCGAAGAAAAGGATCCTTCAGAGGTAATTTTATGGTGGATGAAAAAGGTCTTTTTTTTCTATTTTGGGATAATTAAACATTGACCCCGATTTTCCAAAGGGATGGATGTTCATCAGGGTAAATTTTTCTCACCTCCCGCTCATTTTTTTCTAAACATCGTCCCTGCAACACCTCCCTATAAGGTAAACATAATTATGAATTTTCAAACTTTTGAATCTTCCTTTCCTTCTAAAACACCGTTAGAAATTGCGATTTTTTAAAAGAAAATGGAAGCGGAAATTTTTCGTTTAGTCTCTAGAGAGCTTAAAAACAGTTGAAAAAAAAAAACGTTTATGTCCGAAAGAAAGATTTTCAGGCCTAATATCTCGTTACCTATTGACCCTACCCCAAAAATGAATAAGTACATTTTTGTAGCAAATTTAATGCTCTACAAAATTGAACTTAACCATTTTGGTCGAAAAACGCTTGGTTTCGAAGTAATGAGTGAAAAACCATATAAACCCGAATAAAACATGTCTTGTACCTCCAAAACTATAGGAACTCCTTATAAGGAAGTTTTTAAACCTTTAAAAGTACAAAATACCTAATCTCTCATGAACTACTGGTCCGACGCCAAAAATAATTAAGTACATTTCTGTAGTAAAATTAATGCTCTAATATTTTGAACTTACCGATTTTGGTTGAAAAACGCTTAGTTTTGTAGTAAAGAGTGAAAAACCGTGAAAATTCCGGAATTAAACTTCCATGCCTCATATCTCCTAAACCATTTATTCTCCGCCGAAAATGATTAAGTACATTTTTGTGCCAAATTTAATGCTCTACAAAATTGAACTTACACATTTTGGTCGAAAAACGCTTAGTTTAGAAGTAATGAGTTAAAAACCGTAAAAAGTCCGTAATAAAACTTCCACACCTGACATCTCTTATTGGTCCTACGCCAAAACGATTAAATTAATTTTTCAGCGAATTTCTTCAGCTACATTTTGTACGTAAATTATTATTTTGTTTAAATCAACGGTTTTCGACCTTAAAGATTTTGGTCGAAAAACGCCTAGTTTAAAGTAGGAGTAAAAAACGGTGAAAATTCTGGAATTAAAACTTCCATGCCTCATATCTCCTAAAACATTTATCCTACGCCAAAAATGATTAAGAACGTTTTTGTGGCAAATTTAATTGTCTTCAAAATTGAACTTAATCATTTTGGTCGAAAAACGCTTAGTTTAGAAGTAATGAGCGAAATACCGTAAAACGTCTTGCATCTCCTAGTAAACTTCTTATTTCGCTCAAAAACGCTGTCAAATTCTTTCTCTCTCTATTTTTATGTTTCCGTCTTTAGAATTTTATGTCAATATCGCGTGAGAAATATATTTTTTCTTTGTATTTACCAGTAATAACTTCATTTACTTCCGTCCCGTTGTGTCGAAATGCGATCGGTAATGAACTTTACGTCCATTTTCTGTTTATTTTCCAAACGTCTCTATTTAATTAAAAACGGCGATTACGATTCTGAATTTAATTGATCCATTAAAAACGCCCATAAAGGAAGAGGGTGAAGATAATTATTGTTTTACAACTATCAAATCCGTCGTTAACTCTCCCGTTATATTTGTTTTTACCAAAGGCCTAAATTAATTTGTCAACCCCTTAAGTGTGACAATTTTTTCAGATTGAAGGTACTTTTTTCTGTAGAAGAGGGGTCTTTTCATAAGATTTTTGTCGTGATGCCTTTTAATATTTCAAGTCCCTTCATAATTGACTGGAGTTTCCCCCTTAAGGATCAATAATTTTGCTCTTAACATCTTCCACCTTCCTGGCAATATGGTGAAAGCTGGATGTCGAGAAAAAAAATTTTTCCCGCTGCTTCTTTTTCTCGTTTTAAAGACGATTTGGGCATAAAACTCTGGTTTTTTTTAATGCTCCATTTTGGTCGAAAAAGGAGCAGAGTCCTAAAAGGAGCAGTTTAGAAGTAAAGAGAGAAAAACGGTGAAAATTCCGGAATTAAACTTCCATGCCTCATATCTCCTTAACCATTGCTCCTACGCCAAAAATGATATACTACATTTTTGTGGCAAATGTAATTCTCTACAAAATCGAACTTAACCATTTTGGTCGAAAAACGCTTAGTTTAGAAGTAGAGAGTGAAAAACCGTGAAAATTCTGGAATTAAGCTTCCATACCTCATATCTCCTAAACCATTGCTCCTACGCCAAAAATAATAAAGTACATTTTTGTGGAAAATTTAATGCTCTACAAAATTGAACTTAAACATTTTGGTCGAAAAACGCTTAGTTTAGAAGTAATGAGTTAAAAACCTTTGACTGGAGTTTCCCCCTTAAGATCAATAATTTTGCTTTTAACATCTTCCACCTTCCTGGCAATATGGTGAAAGCTGGATGTTGAGAAAAAACAATCCCGCTGCTTCTTTTTCTCATTTTAAAGACGATTTGGGCGGAAAGTTCTGGTTTTTTTTATGCTCCATTTGTATTTTAACTTAGGGAAGGACCTAATGTACCTCAACGGTCACCAAGTTGTCCATAAAGGCTCGTAAATCCTTCGGAAAATGCCATGTGGGGAGTTGATGTAGGGGGAAACACCGGTTTGCTCTTCGATCCACTGGAGGCGCTTTTACAATCCGCTCCCTCGTAACTCAGTTATCATCAAGAGCCCAGCACGGTCGTGTCTCTGCTTTTTCAAATATAATTATAAACCGTGAGAAATTTTATTTATAAAAAAAAAAATAAAAGAAAGCTTGCCCTTCCGTGATTGGTCAAGACGGGATGCCCTATTAGGAAACGTGTTTCTTAGTGCTCTGACATGACGAAAAAGACGCGGGACGACTTCGCGGAGGTGACCTATCGAAGTTTCCGTGAAGCCGAAGACGACATCGTTGTCATCGACGATGGTGAAAAACGTAAAAGCAACTTGAGCAGGAGCCGTTCCGAAAGTAACTTGAGCAGCTCTCAAGCATCTTTGACACTCCCAGTACCGTCCAATACCCTCCACAAATGCCTCCGGGTCTTAAGCGGAAGCTGGAAAAACATCTTCCACCGTAAGTCCTTATTTCTAATCAACGAAATATGCAGCCTACTGTATAATTTAGGCCAAAATTCGTGGGTAGCCATAATTACTCAGTGGCATTCAGACGTAGGAGTTTTTTTCACGTTTTAAAAAAATTAACAAAAGACGTCGGTGTCTCTTTGAGGAGATGAACGTGTCCAAATAAATAAGTCTTAAGCCTTTGTCAACAAAAAAAACGACCTTGAAAAAACTGAATATTTTTTTGGTTGATTTTGTCGTTCATCAGGTAGGAAAGGTCAACTTTTTCTGTTTAAAGGGGGTCATTTGTTAGCCAAAAACCCTTCTTTTGTTAAAACGTCACAGAAAACACCTTAGAACAATTTATCTTCTTCTTTTTTTTCTCTCTCTCTTCATTAAAAACGTTGAAAATTGATGTTTCGTGGAGTAAATAGAGACGCTTTCGTCGTTTTTAAAACGAGGGACTTGGAAATGGGACTGGAATGCCGAAAGTTCGGATCCTTTTAGGGAAAGACTCCTTATAAGGAAGATTTTAAACCGTTAAAAGTACAAAATGAGCATTTCAATTTGTGAAAATCACAAGTAGGTTCTTTATAACCTTATAGCTCCGTAAAGTTTACGCCAAAATGTTGAGAAAACGCTCACAATTGGATAAAACGCTCACAATTTGATAAAAAAAACTGTATGCAGTTTTCATGCCTCATATCTCATTAATTGCTGGTCTTACGCCAAAAATAGTTAAGTAAATTTTTGTAGTAAAATTAATGCTCTACCATTTTGAACTTAACGATTTTGGTCGAAAAACGCTTAGTTTAGAAGTTATGAGTGAAAAACCGTAAAAAGTCCGGAATTAAACTTCGACGCCTCATATCTCCTGTACTATTGATTCTACGTCAAAAATGATAAAGTGTATTTTTGTGAAAAATTTAATACTCTTCAAAATTGAGCTTAGACAAGTTGGTTGAAAAACGCCTAGTTTAAAGTTGGAGTGAAAAACCGTGAAAATTCGGGAAATAAACTTCCATAACTCATATCTCCTAAACCATTGCTCCTACGCCAAAAATGATTAAGTACATTTTTGTGACAAATTTAATTCTCTACAAAATCGAACTTATCCATTTTGGTCGAAAAACGCTTAGTTTAGAAGTAAAGAGTGAAAAACGGTAAAAAATCCGGAATTAAACTTCCACACCTGACATCTCTTAACTACTGGTCCTACGCCAAAATCGATTTAGTTAATTTTTCAGCGAATTTCTTCAGCCACTTTTTGTACGTACGTGTATATAATTATTTTGCTTAGATCAACGGTTTAACGATTTTGTTCGAAAAACGCTTTGTAGGAGTGAAAAACCGTGAAAATTCTGGATTTAAACTTCCATACCTCATATCTCCTAAACCATTGCTCCTACGCCAAAAATGACTAAGTACATTTTTGTGGCAAATTTAATTCTCTACAAAAAGTTACTTAAACATTTTTGTCGAAAAACGCTTAGTTTAGAATTAATGAGTTAAAATCATAAATAGTCCGTAATAAAACTTCCACTGATTTCTCCTTATCTATTAGTACTACGCGAAAAACGATTAAGATAATTTTTTAGCGAATTTCTTCAGCTACATTTTTTACCTTAATAATTATTTTGCCTAGATCAACGGTTTCCGAGATAATTGGAAAAATCTGGATAAATTCGCACAGGGACTTCAAAAAATTGTCAGTCATCCACCTTTTTCATTACTCTTCGTAATGGACTCTTTTTTTCTGAACGGAAGCCTTTTAAAAGTGATTCATATTTCCTTATTTAAAAAAAACGGGATTCATAAAACTTTAATATTAGGATTAACAGGCTTTTATGATTTTTCTCCATTTTTATAATCTTTTTTTATAGTCTTCGTTGGAATTTTCATCAAGAAAAGCGATAAATTAAAAAAAGGGAAAGAAATTAATTTAGTACATAAGTACTTTTGAAATTTCCTCGAGGCTTTGAATCCATTAAAACTATCTGTCGGATCTTAGATAAGAGAAATATGTATTAATAAGGGTGTTTAAAAGGTATTTAAACTAGGCCGGTTTGCTCCTTTTTATTTTTTTCATGTTCTAATTATGGTAATTCTGTTGTGTAGGAGCGGGGTTTGAGGTGGGGCGTAATTATCGACGTTACCTCTGTTGTCAAACCTCTCGATTCTTCGAAAGATCTACTTTTTTTTATGCAGTTCAATCCCACGGTTTTTAAGTTTTTTTTTCGATTCATTTTGAAGGAAATGCGGTTGATGTGGGACTTCTAAATAGGGTTCAATTAATGCATCCTTTTAATTACTTAAAGCACCCGCGTTTATCTTTAAAATATTTTTGTGTTTGACCCCGTTAAAAATTTCTGGTATATAATTTCAACTTTTGCCAGTAAATAGCGGGAAAAAGTTGCAGGATTTTTCAGACATTTTCCTTTTCCTCTGATTTTTTTGGTGTTATCAGCAATTTTTAGGCAAAGAAACCCCCGTTTTTCCGATTATCATTTTTTTCTTCGGTTTATTGTCCTAAAAAGCTTTTTTTCCTCTCATTTTTTGGCGTTATCAGCGATTTTTAGGCTCAGAATCCTCCATTTCTCCCGATTTTATAACTTTTTCCTCGGTTTATTGTCCTAAAAAGCTTTGTTTCCTCTCATTTTTTGGCGTTATCAGCGATTTTTAGGCCCAAAATTC
Source organism: Orius insidiosus (assembly GCA_014119065.1). Lineage (NCBI taxonomy): Eukaryota > Metazoa > Arthropoda > Insecta > Hemiptera > Anthocoridae > Orius > Orius insidiosus. Next base: position 18,669 of record JACGAQ010001930.1, read on the forward strand.
CCCGTTTTTCCCGATTTTATATCTTATTCCTCGGTTTATTGTCATAAACCCAGCTTTTCTTCTCATTTTTTCGTGTTATCAGCGTTTTTTCGGCTCAGAATCCCCCATTTCCCCCGATTTTATTACTTTTTCCTCGGTTTATTGCCCTAAAACGCTTTTTTTCTCTTTTTTTTGGGGTTATCAGCGATTTTTAGGCTCAGAATCCCCCATTTCCCCCGATTTCATTACTTTTTCCTCGGTTTATTGTCCTAAAACGCTTTTTTTCCTCTCATTTTTTGGCGTTGTCAGCAATTTTTAGGCGCAGAATCCCCATTTTTCCCGATTTTATAATTTTTTTCTTCGGTTTCTTGTCCTAAAACGCTTTTTTCTCTCTCATTTTTTGGCGTTATCAGCCATTTTCCTCTTACTTTTTGGCGTTATCAGCCATTCTCCTCTTATTTTTTGGCGTTATCAGCCATTTTCAAGCAGAGAACCCTGGGTTCCCCCGATTTTATAACTTTTTCCTCGGTTTATTGTCCTAAAACGCATTTTTTCCTCTCATTTTTTGGCGTTTACAGCCATTTTCAGGCAGAGAATCCTGTGTTCCCCCGATTTTATAACTTTTTCCTCGGTTTATTGTCCTAAAATGCTTTTTTTTCTCTCATTTTTTGGCGTTATCAACCATTTTCAGGCAGAGAATCCCCCATATCTCCCGATTTTATGACTTTTCTTCTGTTTATTGTCCTTAAGTCCCTTTTTTTCCCTCATATTTTGCAATTATCAGCCATTTCAGCCATTTTTAGGCTCAGAATCCCGAATTTCCCCCGATTTCATTACTTTTCCCTCAGTTTAATGTCCTAAAGTCCGTTTTTCCCCTCATTTTTGGCCATTATCAGCCATTTTCCGGCTCAGAATCCCCCATTTCCCCCGATTTTATAACTTTTTCCTCGGTTTATTGCCCTAAAACGCTTTTTGTCCTCTCATTTTTTGGCGTTATCAGCCAATTTTGGCCTTGAATTCCCCACTTTCCCCGTTTTTATAACCTTTTTTTTTGTTTATTGTCCTAAAGTCCCTTTTTTTTCCTAATTTTTTGGCGTTATCAGCCATTTTCAGGCACTGAATCCCCCGATTTCTCCCGATTTTATAACTTTTTATTCTGTTTATTGTCCTAAAGTCCCTTTTTTCCCTCATTTTTTGCCGTTTTCAGCCATTTTCAGGCTCGGAATCCCCCATTTACCCCAATTTTATAACTTTTTTCTCTGTTTATTGTCCTAAAGTCCCTTTTTTTCCTCATTTTTGCCGTTATCAGCCATTTTTAGGCTCAGAATCCATTTCCCCCGATTTTATTACTTTTCCCTCAGTTTAATGTCCTAAAGTCCCTTTTTTGCCGTTATCAGCCATTTTCAGGCTCAGAATCCCCCATTTACCCCGATTTTATTACTTTTTCTTCGGTTTAGTGTCCTAAAGTCCCTCCCCCCCCCCTTTTTTTGCCGTTATCAGCCAATTTTGGCCTTGAATTCCCCACTTTCCCCGTTTTTATAACCTTTTTTTTTGTTTATTGTCCTAAAGTCCCTTTTTTTTCCTAATTTTTTGGCGTTATCAGCCATTTTCAGGCACTGAATCCCCCGATTTCTCCCGATTTTATAACTTTTTATTCTGTTTATTGTCCTAAAGTCCCTTTTTTCCCTCATTTTTTGCCGTTTTCAGCCATTTTCAGGCTCGGAATCCCCCATTTACCCCAATTTTATAACTTTTTTCTCTGTTTATTGTCCTAAAGTCCCTTTTTTTTCATTTTTTGCCGTTATCAGCCATTTTTAGGCTCAGAATCCATTTCCCCCGATTTATTACTTTTCCCTCAGTTTAATGTCCTAAAGTCCCTTTTTTGCCGTTATCAGCCATTTTCAGGCTCAGAATCCCCCATTTACCCCGATTTTATTACTTTTCTTCGGTTTAGTGTCCTAAAGTCCCTCCCCCCCCCTTTTTTTGCCGTTATCAGCCATTTCAAGGCAGAGAAACGCCTCCGGTTTTCTTCGTTTATTTTCCTTTAAACCCACTTTTTACCAGATTTTTCTCATCGTTTTTTAGTCACAGAAGCCCTCATTTTCCCCAATTTGACATCTTTTTGTTCGGTTTTTGTCCTAAAAAATTAAAATCTGGCCTTGAAATTCTAATGTTGGCATATCTGAGTATTTTAGCTCAAGAACTTGTTTATTTTCAATTGAAAATAGGAGAAAAACAGATTGAAAGATTATAGAATTTAGATTAGGTTTTATCTCATTGAAAAACTTGGAAGTTTATGCAGTTTTTCCTTCTTGGAAACTCAATTAAAGATAAGGTCGTTCTAAAGGGTGAGGTTGAAGGAGTGTTTTTTTTTTCCTCCTCGTCCTACGCCCAACCTACCTGTTTCGCCTACGATGAGACCCCGCTTATTTTCCACTTGTTTTTTTGAGGGCGTTTCGTTTATTCAAAAATATTCGCATTCTGTGAATATGCAGTGAAAAGTGCCTCGAGGAATAAATGAGTTAACATTTTTAAAAATCGATGGATTACTAGTAAAGAAAGCATTTTCATTATATTTGAGCCAAAAAGTTTTTTTTCCTGACCTTTTTTCCCCCTCTTTCAGAGGCGATAAAAAGGCTTTTACAGAAATCAAACTCCGCCCGGGAAATTGTTCGGTTTGATCGTGGAAGTTTTGCCTTCATGGGCCCTTCCGATGAATTATTAAGAAAAGGGCGGTTTTACCCTGGCCGGCGGGAGGCCTCCGGGGTTGAATAGCAAATCCATCTTCGAGGTCCGGCCCTCATTAAATATACGCCTTTCGGGCCCCAATAGATTGCAAATTGGAGCTCCGACAAAACCCCAAAAACGTTTTTGAATTTATACATTTTATATCAGAAATCTCGACGAAGAAACCTTCAAAAATATTCGAAGTTTTGTTTATTTTGAATTATAAAGCCTATCTTAAATCTCACTGAACTGGCCAAAAGTCTCAAAATAAAGAGTTTCTAAAAGAGGAACAGAATTTAAATCCAAAAAATGCTAAACAGTTTTCAAAAATTCATTAAACAGTGTTTTTTTGAACAAGGGTAAAACAAAACATATGTTGAATTAAGTCGAAAAAGCAAATTAACTTCTCAAAACCTGCTAAAAGAAGGGTTTTTGGGGGGGGGGGGATTATGTCGAAACAACAAATAAACTTCTCAAAACTGATAAAAGAAGGGTTGGGGGGGGGGGATTATATTGAAATAGAAACTAAACTTCCCAAAACCTGGCAAAAGAAGGTTTTTTTTGGGGGGGGGGGGTAATTATGTCGAAACAGCAAATTAACTTCTCAAAAAATGGTAAACGAAGGGGGGGGGGGGGATTATGTCGAAACGGCAAATAACTTCTCAAAACCTAGTAAAAGAAAGGTTTTGGGGGGATTATGTCGAAACAGCAAATAAACTTCTCAAAACCTAGGAAAAGAAGGGTTTTGGGGGGATTATGTCGATACAGAAAATAAACTTCTCAAAACGTGATAAAAGAAGAAAGGTTTTTTGGGGGATTATGTCGGAACAGCAAATAAACTTCTCAAAACGTGGTAATGAAAAGGGTTTTTTTGGGGGGGGGGGGGGATTATGCCCGGCAGCAAATAAACTTCAAAAACCTGCTAAAAGAAGGTTTTTTTTTGTGGGGGGGGGGGTATTATGTCGAAACAGCAAATTAACTTCTCAAATCCTAGTAAAAGAAAGGTTTTTGGGGGGGATTATATCGAAACAGCAAATAAACTTCTCAAAGCCTAGGAAAAGAGAAGGGTTTTGGGGGGGGGGATTATGTCGATACAGAAAATAAACTTCTCAAAACGTGGTGAAAGAAGAAAGGTTTTTTGAGGGGATTATGTCGGAATAGCAAATAAACTTCTCAAAACGTGATAAAAGAAGAAAGGTTTTTTGGGGGATTATGTCGAAACAGCAAATAAACTTCTCAAAACGTGGTAATGAAGAAGGGTTTTTTGGGGGGATTATGTCCGGCAGCAAATAAACTTCTCAAAACCCGGTTAAAGAAGATGAGTTTTTTTTTGGGGGGGGGGGGGGGGGGTTATGCCGAAACAGCAAAAACTAACTTAAAATCTGGTTTATCATAAAAACCAAATAAATCGTAGAAACGCTTTTTTTTACGACGCAATTGGTAATTTTCAATCCTTTAAGTTTTTGTTAACTCCCTAAAAACCACTAGTAACTTCTTTTTGACAGAAAAAACCTTAAAATTGTATTTTTTGATCTTATTAACAACTACAAACTAACCAAAATGTGGAAGGAACGTCATTGTCGCTACTTTACGCTTTCAGTGGACAAAATATAATTCATTTCAAGGTCATAATTTCACCCAATAGAGTAGAAGGACCCTCAATTTAACCTTGACTTATTTTTAATACGAAAGCTTTACGGAAATCTCGATGCGTGGGATGCGTCTGATAAAAAAAAAAGACGAAATCCGACGATTTAAAGTCCAGAAAAACAAACCTGTACCTCACCTGCTATAAAAAAAGACTCAGACGTCCTTGTTGCCATTTAATAAACATATGGCGCCTAAGCTCCTTTAATCCTTCGTTCATTAATATTCTAATTTATGCTTCTTTATATCAAACAGTTTATTACAGTTCGGCTTTTATTTGATATCAAATGCATTTTTAGTCGTTTAGGTATTTTTGGGACAGGTGTGCCAACGTGGGCGGTTTCACGGATTTATCGGCGTCTTCCTTATTTTTTTTATGTTCCAAAGAGTCCGTTTTGCGCCGTTAATCCCTTTTGTCTTGACCATATGGCGTTTATTTCTTCATTTGGAACCTTGCATAACCTCGTGAGGACCTGGTTTCGTGAGTTCAACTCTCTTTTCCTTACTTTTAATTGAAGGGGAGAAATAAAAAAAAAATTTCCCTGTCAAAATAAGATTTTTAGCACCGTTAAGAACGGTTCTTTAACGGAGATAGTTGAATTGATTCTCGAAATTACAACCGGAGCAGTTAATCACTGCTCCACACTGAGTGTCTTTTTAAGAACGGTTTCTTAATGGAAATTTGGTCTGGAATCGATTCATAAAGTTAGTTCTTTAACCGGCCAACAGGAGCAGTTACTGCTCCAAACTGAATATCTGTTTTAAGAACGGTTTCTTATGGAAATTTGGTCTGGAATCGATTCATAAAGTTAGTTCTTTAACCGACCAACAGGAGCAGTTACTGCTCCAGACTGAATATCTGTTTTAAGAACGGTTCTTAATGGAAATTTGGTCAGGAATCGATTCATAAAGTTAGTTCTTTAACCGACCAACAGGAGCAGTTAAATCGCAGCTTTCTCGAACAGAGGAGGGTTTCTTCTGGGAAATTTGGTTGCTTAAGAGGCTTAAAGTCCGGTTTTCTTTTTGTCATCGTTATTTTTTCTAGTACAATCGTATATTCATGAACCAAATAAATCAACTTTCTACACCTTTTTTGCAAATAGTTGACGAAATAATTCCATATATGAATCCCGCGAGGACAACCTGATCTTTAAATACGTTTCAGGGTGAGAGAATCGTTTAAACGAGACTTTTACGTTTGGATCAGATATTAGGCCAAGTGCGAAAGGGCCCAGATGTCTTCCAGATGGTCCGGAGAATCTTCCGTGGGCGCTGTCGTCTGAGTGGGACGCCCTCGTAAACTCCGTGCGAAAAATAAAATTCCATGTCTTTAAAACCAATATTTATCATTTTAAATACGCTTCTAATTTAAATAATTAAGTGTGGAGACGCCGCCATGGGAGGGAGCGAAGAACCTCGTAAATCTTAAAAATTGCGGACTTCAAGACTCTTTAGAGTTTAGATTTTACCCTCAGGGGAGTTTTTTAAACCTGAATTTTATTTTTAAACCCTTAAAACGTCTAGAAAGACTAAAATCTTAATCATTTTTAATTCTATACAGTTCTTCACGGTGTGGCCCAGTAGTAGCATGAACAGTGAAGATAAAAGTACTGGTTTGATGAGCTTCCAACGATAACTTCCTTAAAGGGAAGTAACAATATAGGAGGGGGAAGTATAACGGAGGGGACGTAACGGAGGGGGAAGTATATGGGAGGTCAAGTAGGGGAAGTATAACAGAGAGGGAAGTATAACGGAGGGGGAAGTATAAGGGAACGAAAGTATAACGAAAGGAGGGAAAGTATAAAGGAGGGGGAAGTATAAGGGAGGAAGGGGATGTATAAGAGAGGGGGAATTTTTTTTCGAAAATTTTTCCAAGTTTTCTTTCTTTTTTTCGAAAAATTTTCCAAGTTTTTTTTTTTTAAGTTTTTCAAGAAATTTTCTAAGTTTTTTTTAAAAAATTTCCGAGTTTTTTTTTTTTTTTTTTTTTTTTTTTTTTTTTTTTTTTTTTTTTTTTTTTTTTTTTTTTTTTTTTTTTTAACAATTTTCCAGTTTTTTTTTTTTTTACAATTTTCCGAGTTTTTTTTTTTAAAACAATTTTCCGAGTTTTTTTTTTTTTTTTGAAAATTGTCCGAGTTTTTTTCCGAAAAATTTCCGGGTTTTTTTTTTAAATTAGCGCTTTTTTTCGAAAATTTTTCTAAGTGTCTAGGTAGAAATAATGGGCTCTCTGGCCTAGGGATGTGCCTCTCTAATGGGTAGAAGTACGAAATTTCTCCCTACTAAAAAAAATAATAATTAAAAAGTGGCAATTTTTTTACACCAAAAATTCTTAAAAATATAAGGAGTAATTGGTGAAAATTTGGTGAAAATCGGACCAACGGTTCGGCGCAGCGAATTTTTTAAAATTTCAAACAGACATATCTCCGCCATTTTTCCAAATTCAAAAATCGCCCTCGTTAGTTTTTGTTCACCGACTAAATAAAATTTGGTGAACATTTGGTCAAAATTTGGTAAAAATCTGGTGAAAAGCGTCAAGTGTTCGGAAAAAAATTCTATGGCCGGCCGGCACCACACACAAAGTTGAGATCGGTATATCCATATTCGAATTGACCCTACGGGGTCTGGAAGACCCCAAAAACCCGACGTGGAGGGTATCACAATAACTTCTTTATGGAAGTTAAACAATCATGATTAATCTGAAACGTGGCGTATCTAATTTTTTATATAAAAATAAACGTGACTCCTCCCCTCTGGCTATTGATAAGCCTTTTTATATTTTCAAAACTAAAATTATTTTGGACTTAAAAATTTTTTGTTTGTTTTAGTTGGAGGAATGAGCAGGGGCGCAAAGCCGGCCCAGGCGAAAAAGGTGGCCCCTCCGGCGGTCCCCGAATCGGCTTTTAGAAACAGCGGCTCGTCTTCGGCTCTGCAGGATATTCCAGCGCAGGCGAAGACATTTTCCATGATCACAAAGGTACTTTTTTTTGTAAATTTGGAAAGACGCCAGGAATCTATATTTTCTTTTGTTAGATGGGTACGAGATATCGGACGGGATATACAGTATGGGCCCTGGGAAGAGTCCAGGGACTTTTTCGTATCCGGCATTCACATTTCCTGGTCCGCAGCAGTTTACGCAGATTGGGAATAAGACGACTGCCTATTACCACCACCAGCTTTCCTCCAGGAGGATCAGGGGATTGACATGACCCAAAGCCCAGGGCGAGATAGTCCTGGATCCAGCGGTTCGGGCTCTCGCCATTCTACCGTCAGCCTTGACAGCGGTCGAGCTTCCTGCGCCATGTCGCATCGTCATCGACCGAGTCTTTCATCGAGTTCCGTCGGAAGCGGCGAAAGTTCCGCTCCAGCCAGAGTCGAAAGGCTCCTTCTCCAAGGTGTCCCCGTAAGTATTTTAACATCAAACCTTTCTTTATTTAATTCTAAAAATTTCAGGACCACGAAATCCTAAATAGTTGGCTCATGGATCTTCATTTTGAAGAATACTTTCCTTTATTTGTCAATGCCGGTTATGACATGCATACTATCTCAAGAATGACACCTGAGGTAAGACATTTAACCTTCGTGGGTCAGTGGTCAAGTCTCTCCTGGGTGTATTTGGCCAACTACCCAATTGCGTTAAAAACGTCGTCTTCTAGAAGTCAATTTTAACCATAACAATATTAAAATGGGTTCTGTCCCTAAAATGTGTGAAGAGTCTTTTAATTGCATTTTGATCCAAAAAACCTCTTAAAAACTGTTTTTTAAGTATTAAAAAGCGAAAAAATCGCTAAAACACTCTCTACAACTTATATTGAAGAAAAACGCTCAAAAATGGGATATTTTGTCCTAAAAAAAGTCAGTTTAAACCCCTTAAAAACTTTATTTTTTGAATAAAAAACCTGTTTTTCTACTTATTTTGTCCATATTGAATATTGAGTCTAATTTATGTTAAACATCTTTTTTACCGGGTTTCGGGTGTTCTATTTCATTTTCTGGCGTTGAAACACCCGTTTAATCAGGTGTTCTGGCGTTATACATCTTTTTTTCTGGGTTTTGGGTAATTTTATTTGATTTTCTGGCATCGAAACACACGTTTAATCGGATGACCGGGCGTTAAACATCTTTTTACCGGGTTGTGGGTCGTTTATTTGATCTTCTGGTGTAGAAACACCGTTTAATCAGGTGACTGGGCGTTAAACATCTTTTATACCGGATTGTGGGTCGTTTTATTTGATCTTCTGGTGTAGAAACACCTTTAATCATGTGACCGGGAGTTAAACATCTTTTTTACCGGATTGTGGGTAGTTTATATGATTTTCTGGTGTAGAAACACCCGTTTAATCAGGTGACCGGGCGTTAAACATCTTTTTTACCGGTTGGGGTCGTTTTATTGATTTTCTGGTGTAGAAACACCCATTTAATCAGGTGACCGGGCGTTAAACATCTTTTTACCGATTGCGGGTCTTTTATTTGATTTTCTGGTGTAGAAACACCTGTTAATCAGGTGACCGCGATTAAACATCTTTTTTACCGGATTGTGGGTAGTTTTATGATTTTCTGGTGTAGAAACACCCATTTAATCAGTTGACTGGGCGTTAAACGTCTTTTTTACCGGGTTTCGGGTAGTTTTATTTGGTTTTCTGATATAGAACACCCGTTTAATCATGTGATCGGGCGTTAAACACCTTTTTTACTGGGTTTTGGGTCGTTTTATTTGATTTTCAAGTGTAAAAACATCGGTTTACTCAGGTGTTTAGGCGTAAAACATCTTTTATACCGAATGTTGGGGATATTTGGTACTAAAAAATCATTTTAATCAAAAACCTGTTTTTCTATTCATTCTGTCCAAAATATTGAGTCTAATTTAGTTTTTCTTCATTTTTAGGATTTAACTGCTATAGGTATAAAGAAACCTAATCATAGAAAGAAATTAAAATCAGAAATCGCCTTACTTAATATTTCTGATGGACTTCCTGATTATATTCCTGTAAGTTTTTATTTATTATGTTGGCAATGCTTATTTTTTATTATGTAATCAGGGTTCTTTAAATGAATGGCTGAGGCTGTTGCGATTGGAGGAGTACGGAAGCGCCTTAAGATCTCAAGGTTATACGACGGTCGAGGATACGACTCAGATAACATGGGAAGACCTCGAAGATATCGGTATTGTTAAATTAGGTCATCAAAAGCGGATGTTGCTCGCCATAAAACGTATTCAAGACCTACGAGCGGGGAAAACTTTCCCACCTACACCTTTCACTCCGACGCATGTAAGTCGCTTTTTATTTTCCCCTCCCCCATTTTAGACCCCAGGAATAGTCAAAATTGTAGTTTTCATCACCATTTTAAACATCAGGAATTGGATAGTTTGAGAAATCATCACTGAAGCCTATCCAACTCTAATCATCCATAGAGAACGAATAAAAAGAGCTCATTTTTGTTTAAAAGCTTTTGATTTCCTTGCACGGTAAATAAAAGCTTGTTTGGGTGGCACCCCTTATTTCACTGCCAGGGCACTTATTAGTCCTTTCACAGTTACTTTTTATTTTTTTTCAACTTCTGATTAAGAATATTTAGTCTGAAGTTGATTTTTTATTTTATAAAAGACGTGTTAGTGCATGTTGCATGTTTGTGTGAAGGTCGATGCTGGAGATCCATTCGCCGATTGTGATTGCCCAAGAATCCACAGCACATACAAGACGTTCCATCAACCGTGGGAGTTAGAAAATCCTCACCAGCTTTATTATACGACAGATATCGTCCCGATTCAAGTAAGTTTATTGCTAGTTTCAGCAATTTAGTTTGTTTCTCTTCGATATTGATTTTATATTATTTTTAGCTGCGGCATGGCGGCGAGGGAAGTCGCTGGAGTCGCTGGAAGGTGGTGAGGAATGCAATAATGGGATTGGAGGTACGAGCAGTTTTACGGGGCAACAGTGGGGAGTTGGAGTGGGACGGAGGTGTTTTGAAGATGGCGATATTACTCCGACGAATGAAGTTTTTCCGATGCACCAAGGAGGTGGGACTCTACCTCGACCTCGTGCCTTACTTAAGCCTCGCCCTCAGGCGAAAATCGCACCCATCCATTGTTTCCAGTAAGTCAACTTTTCACTTAGAAATCGTCAAACAAGAAAATCGCATTGGGGGCTTTTTAATCAGTTTTAAGTCATTTTTTCTCATACTTTAGTCTATAAACCCGTTTGTCAGATCTTAGAGCGTTTAAGCACTCTTCTTAACTTTCTTAGATATCAGTGGCGGTAATTATCCTAGTAAGTCAAATTGATGCTGTTTTTGGCCCCCTTTTCATCGAGTTTTGGGTCATTTTCGTGATTTCTGGTTTACAAACACCTGTTTTATAAGGTGACCGGGAAATAAACATCTTTTTTACTGAGCTTTGGGTCGTTTTATTTGATTTTCTGGTGTAGAAACACACGTTTTATCAGGTGTTCAGGTGTTAAACATCTTTTTTCTGGTTTTGGGTAGTTTCATTTGATTTTCAAGTGTAAAAACACCCGTTTAATCGGTTTTCATTGTTTAACATCTTTTTCACCAGGTTTTGGGCAATTTTATTTTCTGGCATCGAAACACGTTTAATCAGTTGACTGGGGTTAAACATCATTTATACCGGGTTTTGGGTAGTTTTATTTGATTTTCTGGTGTAGAAACACTGTTTAATCAGTTACTGGGCGTTAAACATCTTTATACCGGATTTGGGTAGTTTGATTTGATTTTTGGTGTAGAAACACCTGTTTAATCATGTGACTGCGTTAAACATCTTTTTTACCGGATTGTGGGTTTTTTTTTGGTTTCTGGTATAGAAACACCCGTTTAATAGGTGTTCCGCGCTAAACATTTTTTACCAAGGTTTCGGTAGTTTATATAATTTCCTGGTGTAGAAACACCCGTTTAATCAGGTGACCGGGCGTTAAACATCTTTTTAGCGGTTGTGGGTCGCTTTATTGATTTTCTGGTGTAGAAACACATCTTTTATGGGTTGTGGGACGTTTTATTTGATTTTGTGGCGTAAAAAACGCCCGTTAAGCAGGTGCTCCGGTGCTAAACATTTTTTACCAAGGTTTTGGTAGTTTTATATGATTTTCTGGTGTAGAAACACCCGTTTAATCGGGCGTTAAACATCTTTTTTGGGTTGTGGGTCGATTTGTTTGATTTTCTGGTGTAGAAACACATCTTTTATAGTGGGTTGTGGGTTGTTTTATTTTATTTGTGGCGTAAAAACGCCCGTTTAAGCAGGTGTTCTGGCGCTAAACATTTTTTACCTAGGTTTCGGTTGTTTTATAATTTTCTGGTGTGAAACACCCGAAATTTAGATTAAAAAGGGTTTATTTTATTATTTATAAACACCCTTTAATCAGGACTGGGCGTTAAACATCTTTTTTCGGGTTGTGGGTCGTTTTTCGATTCTGTGGCGTAAAAACGCCCATTTAAGCAGGTGTTCTGGTGCTAAACATTTTTTACCGGTTTCGGTAGTTTTATATGATTTTCTGGTGTAGGAAACCTCAATATGGTTAAAAAGGGTTTATTTTATTATTTATAAATCACCCGTTTAATCAGGACTGGGCGTTAAACATCTTTTTTACCGGCTTGTGGGTCGTTCTATTTGATTTTCAGGTGAAGAAACACCCTTAAACGGGTGACCGGCCGTTAAATATCTTTTTTAGCGGGTTGTGGGTCGCTTTATTTGATTTCCTGGTGTAGAACACCCGAAATATAGGTTAAAAAGGGTTATTTATTATTTATAGGGTTTATTTATTATTTATAAAACACCCGTTTAATCAGGCGACTGGGCGTTAACATCTTTTTTACAGGGTTTTGGGTCGTTTTATTTGATTCTGTGGCGTAAAAACGCCGTTTAAGCAGGTGTTCTGGCGCTAAACATTTTTCACCAAGGTTTCGGTAGTTTTATATGATTTTCTGGTGCAGAAACACCCAAAATAGGTTAAAAGGTTTTTTTTTAAAATTATTAAACATACCCCAAAATTGAGTATAATCCGAATATTTACAGTTTTTAATTTCCTTGCATAACATTTTTGAAGCTTAAAATATTGTAATTTTGTCTATGAATAGTTGAAATATATGCATAAAGAAACATTATTTAAATAAAGTATTTTTGTTTTTTGCTTCAGAGAGGTGAATAATTGTACTTTAAAAAGACCCGGGCCAGTTCCTCCGACTCGAGTGAGCAGCGAGTGCTCGTCAAGTGTCACCGTCGTCGCTGACCTTCACTGCCCTCATCCTCAACAATAAACGGCTCCGACGCCAGTTTTAAGGTATAGAAATAATCAAATTTCAATTTTTTTTTATCAATTATTTTTAGTCGAGTTCAAGTACGGAATCAGACTCGATACCTTCGCAAACGAAAACGCTGGAACGATAAAACAAAGAGCAGCTCGAAATCCAACCGGTAAAATTTAAAAAATTAAAAAAATATTTATTTTTTTAATTCAGCTTTATTTTCAGAGTTCATTCCTACCGTCCGAGTCCAGCCTCCAGAGCCTACGCCTTCTTTATTGCCTCCCAGGTAAATAAATTTAATTAATTAATTTTTTTTTGTAATTTCTCTCTTTTTTTCAAGAAATTCCAATCTAGCTAAAAAGCCGCCGATAAACAAAAGCCAATTTTGTCCCAAAAGTATGTAAAAAACGAAAAAAAAAAAAATCTCAATTCTTTAATTTTGGGCTGGCAGTATAAAGTTAAAAATTATTAAATTAACTAATAAAAATATTTAAATAATTACTTTTTTTGAAAATCAATAATTTTTCATACATCTCTAAATAACTTCTAAAATATCTTTTAAGGTTGTTTTTTTAATAATTATAATAATTAATAATTTTGTCCTAAAGTATGTAAAAAAAAAAAAAAAAAAAAAAAAAATCTCAATTCTTTAATTTTGGGCATAGACTGGCAGTATAAAAGTTAAAAATTATTAAATTAACTAATAAAATATTTAAATAATTAATTTTTTTGAAAATCAATAATTTTTCAATAAAAACTAATTTTTCATACATCCTCTAAATAACTTCTAAAATATTTTTTATGGATATTTTTTAAATAATTAATAATTAATAAACAGTTTTTTAAAATGTTTAAATAATTTAAAATACCTAAAAAATCGTCGCGTTAGTTCTAACACCGGACAAGTCATTTTTCAAGGTTTTCAGGAGAGCCAAAATACGGATTAATTTCTCGTTGGAATCAATCACCTGTTGGCTAAATCGTGAACTACACGTTTTCTGTTGGTAATACGGTTAAACTACCACGGAATTCGATTCTCCACCAAATTTACCATCAGAAACAATGCCTAACTTAAAATTGATAAAAAATGACTTATCTGGTGTTAGAACTAACGCGAGGAAATACTTTTAAAAATCCTTAAATTCTTTACCTCTTTTTTAACTTCCTAAATATCATTTTATTTTATTTAAATAATACGTTAAATTTTAAATAATTTTTTTTTACAGAAAACCAGGTCAGGAGCCAGTCGATGTCCTGAACGACATCGGAAACATGCTTGCCAACCTAACAGACGAACTCGACGCTATGCTCGAAGAAGAAAAACGTCAAGGATTGACTGATTAGGACCTCCGCCATTTTTCTTTCCTTCGTTGTTATTTTATCAAATTTTTTAATTCTTCTACTCCCCCATCATTTTGTTTATTAACATAGATTTTTTATGTACATTAATTTCAAAATTATAGTTTATTGTAAAAAAATTGTTCTTTTTTTTTTAATTATTGTATTTTGTAAATAGCCAATTTTGTCAGGGATTTTCATAGTGCAAAATTTAAAAAAGTGCCCTCAGCCTTGTTCGCCTTGTTATTAAAAATTATAAAAAATAAAATTAGTACAAAATGCTGCACATAAAATTTAGTCTTTTTTCTACATAGTAAATTCGTTTTTTGTACAAATTGTATAATTATGCATGAAATTTTTGTATGCCTATTTAAACCTTAAAATATGAAATATTAATAAAAGGGTATGCCTTTTTGTAAGAGTGAATAAAGAAAATTAGTATTTAATATTTATATAAGACTGGAGTTTTTTTTTTTGTGAGGTGATAACGATAGAAAAGTAGATGTTTAGACGGAAAAAAAAAGAAAAAAAATTATTTGTATTATAATCCAGACTGTATGTAGCGACATTTATAGAATAGAGAGCGAAAAAGGTGTAAATAAAATGAAAAATTAGATATACAAGAATTTGTTTTGTTTTCCTTTTAAATTTTTGATGGGTCTAAGGATTTTCCTTGGAGTGTTTTTGAAAAATTTTTTAAGCAAAATCTTGGCTTTGAAACAAAAAAAAAAAAAGTTTTTTGGCCACAAAATAAGGGAAGTTGCTCAAAAAACGGGGTTTCTTGCCCCAAAAAAGAGGCCAATATGGGCATTTCTTGGTCTATGGCCACAAATAAGGGAAGTTGCTCAAAAAACGGGGTTTCTTGCCCCAAAAAGAGGCCAATGGGCATTTCTTGTCTATGGCCACAGAATAAGGGAAGTTGCTCAAAAAACGGGGTTTCTTGCCCCCAAAAAGAGGCCAATATGGGCATTTCTTGGTTCTATGGCCACAAATAAGGGAAGTTGCTCATAAAACGGGGTTTCTTGCCCCAAAAAAGAGGCCAATATGGGCATTTCTTGGTCTATGGCCACAATAAGGAAGTTGCTCAAAAAACGGGGTTTCTTGCCCACAAAAAAGAGGCCAATATGGGCATTTCTTGGTCTAGGCCACAAAATAAGGGAAGTTGCTCAAAAAACGGGGTTTCTTGCCCAAAAAAGAGGCCAATATGGGCATTTCTTGGTCTATGGCCAAAATAAGGAAGTTGCTCAAAAAAACGGGGTTTTGCCCCAAAAAAAGAGGCCAATATGGGCATTTCTGGTCTATGGCCACAAATAAGGAAAGTTGCTCAAAAAACGGGGTTTCTTGCCCCAAAAAAGAGGCCAATATGGGCATTTCTTGGTCTATGGCCTCAAAATGAGGGAAGTACTCAAAAAACGGGGTTTCTTGCCCCAAAAAAAGAGGCCAATATGGGCATTTCTTGGTCTATGGCCACAAAATGAGGAAGTTGCTCAAAAAACGGGGTTTCTTGCCCACAAAAAAGAGGCCAATATGGGCATTTCTGGTCTATGGCCACAAAATAAGGAAGTTGCTCAAAAACGGGGTTTATGCCCCAAAAAAAGAGGCCAATATGGGCATTTCTTGGTCTATGGCCACAAAATAAGGAAGTTGCTCAAAAACGGGGTTTCTGCCCCAAAAAAGAGGCCAATATGGGCATTTCTTGGTCTATGGCCACAAAATATGGGAAGTTGCTCAAAAAACGGGGTTCTTGCCCCCAAAAAAGAGGCCAATATGGGCATTTCTTGGTCTATGGCCACAAAATAAGGAAAGTTGCTCAAAAAACGGGGTTTCTTGGTCTATGGCCACAAATAAAGGGAAGTTGCTCAAATAACGAGGTTTCTTGCCCCAAAAAAAGAGGCCAATATGGGCATTTCTTGGTGTATGGCCTCAAAATAAGGGAAGTTGCGGAGTTTCTTGCCCCAAAAAAAGAGGCAATATGGGCATTACTTGGTCTATGGCCACAAAATCAGGGAAGTTGCTCAAAAAACGGGGTTTCTTGCCCCAAAAAAAGAGGCCAATATGGGCATTTCTTGGTCTATACCACAAAATAAGGAAAGTTGCTCAAAAAACGGGGTTTCTTGGTCTGGCCACAAATAAGGGAAGTTGCTCAAAAACGAGGTTTCTTGCCCCAAAAAAAGAGGCCAATATGGGCATTTCTTGGTCTATGGCCACAAAATAAGGGAAGTTGCTCAAAAAACGGGGTTTCTTGCCCCAAAAAAAGAGGCCAAAAAGAACATATTTTGTTTTAAATACTGGTAGGCCTGATACACCGGTGTAGGTAGGTATGACAGCTAAAATCCACTTTTGCCCTGCAAAAAAAGGTGTTTTTTGAACGAAAAACCGAGAAAATTTTTTCAAAATAGCCTTTCTTGGCCTAAAGATCGAAGAAGAGGGATCAAAAATCTGGTAAAAGCGCTTGCCTTCTTTCATTAATTGAATCACGAGGTGAATAAGGAAACGGTAGCTTTTTATCTTATTTAACCCTTTTTACCGTTTAATTTGATGCTTAAATCACGTATTTCCTCCTAGGAAACGGGTCAAATCTGCCACCAATTAAACTCAAAGGCGAACCTTAAGATTATTTTTTCCGACTTCCATTTTATAATGAGAGCCATCACTCTAGGAGTGATTTATTCCGTGGAAACGCACTGAAAATCAAGGAATCACCTGATAATGACCTCGCTTTTCTTAAGTCTTTGAACTCGATCTACCGGCATAAGTTCTGTTGAAGAAAGCCCTCTTTATTTTAATGATATGGTTAAGTATTTTGATAAATGTTAGCGTTTTTGTAGATTTAATATCGACTGTTTTCGATATTAAGTCTTGTTCTAACAACCTGTTATTGATAAAATTGAAGCTTCGTTATTGGATCTAGTGGTCAACAGATGGCCTTAACGACGAGGGTCCCTTTCCTCGATAGACACTTTTATAAATCAAAGCCAAAGCTGAAAAATAGGTTCGAAGAGCTTCCACGAAAACTTCCTTTAAGTGACGTTACAATATAGGAGGGGGAAGTATAACGGCGGGGACGTACAACGGAGGGGGAAGTATATGGGAGGGGACGTACAACGGAGGGGGAAGTACGAGGGTGTCCAAAAATTAAAGACCTTTGTATTTTGCCGCCGTACGGGCGAAGTATTCTGCCAGATGAAAACACTAGCTTGTAGCGGGAAGTTCCCCCTTCACATCGCACTTGGTCTCATCTCTCTATCTTATCCAGCGTTGCTACGGCAGCCGTTCGCGATGGACGTCTCGGTGCCGAGTCCCGCCGGTTGTGAGGTTCGCTCCGTCATGCGTTTCCTAAACGCGGAGAAACTTCGCCCGGTCGAAATTCATAGACGTTTGACGGCTATTTATGGCAATGTTATGAATGAGCGCTGTTGTTACGCTAATGTTACGAATGTTATAAATAGCCGTCAAACGTCTATGAATTTCGACCGGGCGAAGTTTCTCCGCGTTTAGGAAACGCATGACGGAGCGAACCTCACAACCGGCGGGACTCGGCACCGAGACGTCCATCGCGAACGGCTGCCGTAGCAACGCTGGATAAGATAGAGAGATGAGACCAGTGCGATGTGAAGGGGGAACTTCCCGCTACAAGCTAGTGTTTCATCTGGCAGAATACTTCGTCCGTACGCGGCAAAATACAAAAGGTCTTAATTTTTGGACACCCCTCGTATTTGGGAGGGGTCGTACAACGGAGGGGGAAGTATAATACAGGGGAAGTATAAGGGAACGAAAGTATAACGAAGGGAGGGAAAGTATAAAGGAGGGGGAAGTATAAGGGAATTAGTTTTTAAAAATAATTTTCAAGTTTTTTTCTTTTTTAATTTTTCGAGTTTTTTTTTTGTAATTTTCCGAGTTTTTTCTTGTAATTTTCCGAGTTTTTTTAACTTCCCGAGTTTTTTTTAATTTTCCGAGTTTTTTTAATTTTCCGAGTTTTTTTTTTTTGAGTTTTTTTAATTTTCCGAGTTTTTTTTAATTTTCCGAGTTTTTTAATTTTCCGAGTTTTTTTAATTTTCCGAGTTTTTATTAATTTTCCGAGTTTTTTTTTTCGAAAAATTTTCCGGTTTTTTTTTTTTTTGGTTTTTTTTTTGAAAATTTTTTTTTTTTCGAAAATTTTTAAGTGTCAAGGTAGAAATAATGGGCTCTTTGGCCTAGGGATGTTCCTCTCGTACTGGGTAGAAGTATGAAATTTCTCCCTACTAAAAAAAATAATTAAAAAGTGGCAATTTTTTTACACCAAAAATTCTTAAAAAATATAAGGAGTAATGGTGAAAATTTGGTGAAAATCGGACCAACAACGGTTCGGCCGCAGCGAATTTTTAAAATTTCAAACAGACATATCTCGCCATTTTATCGAAATTCAAAAATCGCCTTCTTCACCGGCTAAAGAAATTGTGTGAAAATTTGGTGAAAATCGGATGAAAACTGTGGCCGTAAAGTGTTCCGGAAAAAATGGTACGGCGGCCGGCACCACAGACAAAGTTGAGATCGGTAAAGATATTCGATTTGCCCTCCGGGGTCTGACCCTTCCCCAAAAACCCGACGTCGATGGTATCACAATAACTTCTTTAAGGAAGTTAAAAATCCCTTGAAAACCAGCCTTAATGTCGATCATCCACATAAAATGATAGCGAAACTTCCAATTTTCACTTTCCATGCTTCAAGTTCATGGGTCGACTTTCACGCTTTTGGCTATCGAGAAAATCAGATAGGTCACGGACAAAAAACGAAGTCGAAAGTTGCGGCTTTTTCACCAACGGGCCCCTCCCTAAAAATCAATTAGATAGCAACAGAGTTAATGATTTAGACTCCCCTTACATCACCCTCCATTAGGGAGACACCCTTGAATTTGATAAACATTTCATTTTACATATGATAGTGTCATTTATAAAAAATGGCGTCCGATAAAAAAGTAAAAACTGATGGGAGTTTGGTGCCGGCTCTCACGCCGGACGCGAGTCAAGTCTGGCAGTATCCGAAACCTCAAAAACTTCCGAATACCAAGAAAGATTTCCAAATTTCTAAAAGGTTTGTCTTTCATTTAATTTTAAATTTTGGTTTTTAGGTATCTGCAGAAAATGGGGATTAACGATGAATCAGTTTGGGAGCTGTTGACCCACGCGCTGCAGCGTGTGAGCGAATATAAAGGAGAAGTGACGGTGGACACTTTTATCCATATTGTAAGAAATCTTATAAAGAACGCCTCATGAGAGAGCCGTCGTCTTTCGAGAAGTCTTCGCGAACCTTTGGGCACAAAGCCGAGTGAGTGCGCGCGCGGTTTGTACTCCGGGCTGAAGTATAAATGGGACAACGATGAGCGCGAGCCTGACCCGAACGCCGCCACAGATCCACAGCACTTAGAAAAAATGAGGCTTCTCACAGAATCCGGCGTCGGACTAACGCGGACCGAAATCTACGATGTGCTCATCGCCATGAAAAAAGTTACAGAACAAAAAACATCTCAAAAGCACGTTTCTGGGGAAAAATCTTCGGGTTGAATAAAAACTACTATATTATCGAAGCCGATCCACACCCTGAGGTCATCAGTCAGGCTAAAGCAGCCGAAAAACTGATGACATCGATGGCTAAGGCGAGCGCGGCTGCGGAAGCTGCGAGGATTCAGCTGAAAAGGCAGGAACATAACGTGGAGGAGAAGTTGCGAGGGATGAAAGAAGAAGTTGTCGCTATCAAAGAAGGGATCGTTAAAGCTTTGGCTGAAGTCGAAGAGGTTAAACCTGTGGAGCAACCAGCACCGTCAGGCCCGCCATCTTTAAACCTTCTAGCAAACTACAAAATGCCATCTCTACCTCTTCCTCCTACTTTCAAAGAAATCGTAACACCTCCTGAACCATTAGGAGAAGGACCAAATGCCAAGCAATATTACGTCAGCAATAACCCATACGAAGAATGGGTCCGCCTCCCTGAAGTTACGCCTCTCCAGATAACCTGCGCACGCACCTTAGTCAGGTATTTCACCGGCGACTTAGAATACGAGTTTCTTTCCTTCCCTCAATTTCCCGGAAAAGAAAAACATCTCTTAAGAGCCCAAATAGCAAGAATCGCTGCCGGAACTACGATATGCCCAGTTGGCTACTACATCTCTCAGATGGGTGAAGAAGAAATTTTTGATGATGAAGGAAACACGACTGGTTTCATCGAGAACCCCGATTACCACCCGCCGCCATTAAAAGCTCTTTTGAATTCCGAGCAGAAATACTGGATGCACTGTGCGCAGTACCTTTTGCCACAAGGACGAACGAAATATTGGGCGAAGCCGGATGATTTTGGTGAATTCGGTGAAGCGTGGATGGATATGGATGAAGATGAGATGAAAGGAAGATTCGGACCTCCGCCGTTGACGTTGATAAGCCGTGATGATTCACCAGACACTGATAAATGCTGGTCGATCCGTCGTGCTTATAGAACGATGGGGCGTAATCAGATAGTAGTGGCGAGATCTAACGTCTGGCCAGGCGCTTACTGCGTCAACCGCGGCTACACATTCGTCAACATCTACGTCGGACTAGGCGTTAAACATTTCGCCAACTATTTCTGGCCATCGCCAGTCCCTCCTATTTGGTGGGAGTATGAAAACGGGCCTGAAATCATGGAAGCCACGGATCCGACTCCAGCGGAAGAAGAAGCCTGGAGGCTCGCCCACACGCCACAGGTTGGCGGACCTCCAGAAAAAGGACTCCTTGGGGAAGGAGGCGAAGGTGAAGGAGAAGAACTTTAAGCATTTTTAATTACAATTCATTATTTTCAAATTTTCTTTTTATGAAGTTAAAGTGGATTTTTTATCGACCAGTAGATATTATAGGTAGTTTTAGGATGTTGGGATGGTCTTAATTGAAACAAGCAGATTTAGCGGGTCGAGCTTTCGGAATAATTATTCCATCATCGGGACCTAGAACGAGACAATTGACAATTTTTTGTTTATCCTTATTTTTCTTTACAAACCTTTTAATCTAAATTTAA
The DNA here is from genome assembly GCA_014119065.1 of Orius insidiosus. Lineage (NCBI taxonomy): Eukaryota > Metazoa > Arthropoda > Insecta > Hemiptera > Anthocoridae > Orius > Orius insidiosus. The sequence goes on from JACGAQ010001930.1 coordinate 39,627, forward strand.
ATAAAATGAAAAGTTTTTGGTAAAAAGTGTAACATTGATAAAATTATAAATTAAGATAACAAGTTTAAACCTTCCTTTGGTTGTAAATAAAGAAAATTCTATGGTGACTAGATCCGTTAATAAATTAAAATTAAATTGAATTAAATAAATAAAATAAAATATAAATTTGGTAACAATTAAATAAATTTACACATTAATAATTTTAGGAACAATAATTTGATGATTTAAGCTACTTTTTTTATAAAAACATAGAATAACGTCACAGCCCGCGAAAATACAAATTAACTAATCCATGATATATCGTGTTCAAACCAAATAGGTCTGTTTGTTTATTACATGCATCATTTTTTAAATATGTACATCTTTTCTTTAAACCTACGCCGATTCAAATTCACTTCTTTGCACAGGATGTCAGGATCATTTACATTAAATTTATGGCCTGACAAGAGAGCATGCTGGGACAGTCCAGTGCCATTTCTGCTTGTGTTTCGACAATCCAGGTCATGCTGGTACATTCTTTGCTTTAATTTTTGGATTGTTTCTCCAATATATGTGACCTGGCATGCCGAAACATGATCGTTATTCAAGTCAAGGCACTGACCTCCACAGCGCACCCTGTACACCAACCCAGATTGACATAATTTTTCATCTTTATCTTTAAGTTTTGTATGTAGGTTTGACATTTTATTTTTGTATTATAAGGGTGTTAAATAGGACTTTTAGTTTGTTTGAAATTTGGGGAACAAAAGTAATTGACCGAAAATTCTTTTCAACCTCATTCTCATTTTCATTTTGGTGTGGTTCATTATTTCTTTTGTTGTGGTTCATAAATTTTCTTTGTTTATGACAAGCCAACTATGTTTTTTGACGTCACCGAACGAAAGGCGATCTGCCGGTTTGTACTTAAGCAGTTTCGAGATCAAATCGACAGCACCGTCTTCCATATACGACGGGTAAAGAACATCAACCTTAAGGATCTTTTCAAACGTTTTCTTTTCGCTGTCGCATTCAAAAGGTGGGCGACCGACCAAAAACTCATAGCAGAGTACACCCAGGCACCAGTTGTCGACAAGTTTCGAATACGTTTTCGTCCCCACCATTTCAGGCGCGAGGTAGTCCCTGGTCCCGCATTTCGTTTTACGTTTATTCGATGGCGCATGGACTGACCATCCGAAATCCGCAAGCTTGATATTGTCGTTCACATCCAGCAAAGATTCTCTGGCTTTATATCTCTAAAAAATTGTTAGCCACCCGTTATTTCCTTGCATAATAGCGCTCCTAGCGGTCGATGACGTATAGACGCTACACCACCTATGGATCACATCCAAGGAATGACAATATTCCAAAGCATCGGCGACCTGATAAGTGTATTTCGCTGATCTCCTCACTGAATCTTCCGCCAACCTTTGCAGCTTCGTAAAGACTTCTCCGCCACCTGCATATTCTAGGACTAAATAAACCCTTTTGTTATCCGCGAAATAAGTTAGGAGCTTGAGTATTCGGATGATTAAGATGGCATTGAATTTCGATTTCGCGTATAACCTATGAAGAGAAAATGAATTTTCTGTATTTATGTTTACCTGGAGTTGCATCCTAGATCTTTCAACGACTTTCTTTTTCGCGAGAGTTTTAAGGGCGACGATGTATTTCGTCTTCTTTTCTCGGGCGAGATAAACGTGTCCGAATTGTCCTCGCCCGAGGGGTTTACCAATTTGAAAATCTTTTATCGTCCATTCTTTACCAGCGTCTACCACTGATTTCGTCTTTATAACCCGATGGAGCTTTTTCAGCTCATCGCGATCTTTCATCGGAAGTTTAAGCATGTTCTGTCAATGATAAAGAAAAATCTGCCTTTTATTTTTTGAACTTACGACAGTCGTGTTGAAATTTTCGCATCTTTCCGTCGCATTGAGGACATCCGGGTATAAATTCTCATTGCTCATTTTTTTAAGTAGCAAATATAGAGGAATGATTTAAACAGATGACTCACCAAGGTTATTATGCCAGATGACGATAGAAAAAAATCGGCACCACAGACAAAAATACCGGTCATTTTGACCCTATTGGGCTTTTTTGGCCCATTTTTGCTGATTCTTCAGTACTCTTTTTTAACATCCTTAAAGAAGTTGTTGTGATACCCTCGACGTCGGGTTTTTGGGGAAGGGTCTTCCAGACCCCGTAGGGTCAATTCGAATATGGATCTACACCGATCTCAACTTTGTCTGTGGTGCCGGCAGGCCGTAGCATTTTTTTCCGGAACACTTTACGGCTACAGTTTTCATCCGATTTTCACCAAATTTTCACACTTTCTTTAGCCGGTGAAAAAGAAACTAAAGAGGGCGATATTTGAATTTCGAAAAAATGGCGGAGATATGTCTGTTTGAAATTTTAAAAAATTCGCTATGGCCGAACCGTAGGTCTGATTTTCACCAACTTTTCACCAATCACTCCTCATATTTTTATGAATTTTTGGGGAAAAAAATTGCCACTTTTTTATTATTAATTTTTTTAGTAGGGAGAAATTTCATACTTCTACCCATTACGAGAGGCACATCCCTAGGCAAAGAGCCCATTATTTCTACCTTGACACTCGTCAATTTATTTTTCGAAAAAGAGAACTTAAAAATTAAAAAAAAAAAAGCGTAAAAAAAGGAAAACCCGGACAATTTTTGGACAAAAAAAAGGAAAACCTTGAAAATTTTTGGAAAAAAACTCGGAAAATTTTTCAAAAAAAAAAAGGAAAACCAGGAAAATTTTTCGAAAAAAAAAATTAAAGCTTTCCCCTCCCTTATTCTTCCCCTTCTTTATCCTTCCCCCTCCTTTATACTTTCCCTCCCTTCGTTATTCTTTCGTTCCCTTAAACTTCTCCCTTCGTTATACTTCCCCTCTGTTATACTTCCCCTCCGTTTTTCGTCCCCTCCGTTATACTTCCCCCTCCTATATTGTTACTTCTCTTTAAGGAAGTTTTCGTTAGAAGCTCTTCAAACAAGTACTTTTGACAGGAAGTACCCTTCAACCGGGTTTTTGGGTGATTATTTGGTCGTTCTTCCTTCATCCCCCTCCATTATACTTCCCATCCTTTGTACTTCCCCTTTCTTTATACTTCCCCCTCCGTTATACCTTCCCATCCTCGTACTTCCCCCTCCGTTATACCTTCCCACCCTTGTACTTCCCCCTCCGTTATACCTTCCCACCCTTGTACTTCCCCCTCCGTTAACTTCCCCCTCCTATATTTTTCTTCTCTCTAAGGAAGTTTTCGTTGGAAGCTCTTCAAACAAGTACTTTTTCTTCCGAAGATTCAGTTCTTCAGCTGCATCCTCTGAAGAACGTACCGAAATGGCGTATTTAATGAGCTTCAAAATTTTAGTTTAAAGAGGAGAAAACAGTTTGACATGTCGCGCTGCCTGTAGGTCGTTTAAGGAAACCAATTCGACCAATCGAATCCAGACTAAAATTTCCCTTTATAGAACTCTGTCAATTTATTTTTAAACTATTTTATTTAAAAGACACTCCTCTTTTATTGATTCGTCATCAGCAAATAAAACGAAAAAATTTCCCTAAAAACGACTATTGACTTAACGGAGAATCTGGCGCTCCTCTGCTGATAAAACGAAGTTTTTTTTCTCTCTCTTTTTTCTTAAGCGTTTGAGGATGAGACAATCACGAAGCAATGAGTCAGAAATTCGTCTCCCATTCGTAATACCAAGGTCGGGTCATCGACGGTCAAGGATTTTAATATTTAAAAAAAACCCTCGAATTTCTCGAGGTTCAATTAGCCTAACAAGACGGATATACACGAAAACTATTTTCTTCAACAATAATTATCATTAGAGGGAAAAGTCCTTTGAACTCTTCCTTTGTCACAAAGGTGAGAAAACCTCTATCTTTTGTTGATTTTTAAAATAGATTTCGAGAAAAAAAAAATTCTCATTTATCTTTAATCGCCGAAATGGGAAGCAACGAAATTACTAATGGAACTTACACTCCTTAATGCCTAAATCTAATGAGAAAATGGCGGATGTGTGGATATAACGGATCCCGTGTCCAAAAATAGAACTATTAATGATATTGTGTCTTTTCCCCGGATAGGCCTAGATCAGTTTTATTTAAAAAAATGGTTTTGACACTAATTGTCTGATTTTTACGGGAGTTTTAGGGACAACGTTTCTAGTCTATTAAGGACTAGAAAGCCTACTCCATTTCGGATTTGATTATTTTTCAAAGTCATCATAGACTGAGGGTTCCCAAGACGGAGAGGGATGAAAACAAAACAAACGAATCGATATTCGGGGTTGTAAGTTTGAGGGGTGGAAGTAAGAGGGGGAAAGAAAAATGTCACTTTAGGCGAGTGAAACGGTTTTTCTGACAGATTGGCTTTAAAAATTTATCTTTTTTACTGAGCCTGTCGTTTTTGGGGGTTGACTCCTGCTGTACGCCCTTCCACAGGAGGCCGTCGTCTTGTTATGCTGTTAAATCTACTCTCATTCGCTAAGCCATCCCTGCAAAACTATTTGGTAGCGCAATAGAAAAGGGTGATCTATTGCGTCCAGCTGTTCAAATCTACTCTCCGTTGTGCTAAGCCATCTCTGAAATCCATATGGGTACCGAATTGAAAAAGTGGGATCTATTGGTCCAGCTGTTCTAAATCCACTCTCCATTTTCTAAGCCATCCTGCAAATCCATATTGGTAGCGCAAAAGTGGATCTATTGCGTCAGCTGTTCTAAATCTACTCCGTAGTGCTAAGCCATCCTGAAATCATATTGGGTACGCAATTGAAAAGTGGTTATCTATTGGTCCAGCTGTTTTAAATCACTCTCCATTTTGCTAAGCCATCCCTGAAAATCCATATTGGGTACGCATTGAAAAAGGGTTATCTATTGCGTCCAGCTGTTCTAAATCCACTCCATGCTAAGCCATCCCTGCAAATCATATTGGGTAGCGATTGAAAAAGTGGTGATCTATTGGTCCAGCTGATCTAAATCCACTCTCCATTTTCCTAAGCTATCCCTGCAAATCCATATTTAGGTACCTCATTGAAAAAGTGGTGATCTATTGCGTCCAGCTGTTCTAAATCCATCACATTTGCAAGCCATCCAAATCCATATTGGATAGCGATTGAAGTGTGATCTATTGCGTCCAGCTTAAATCCACTCTCCATTTTGCTAAGCCATCCCTGGAAATCCATATTGGATAGCGCAAATGAAAAGTGGTGATCTATTGGGTCCAGCTGTTCTAAATCAACGGTCCATTTTGCAAGCCATCCCTGCAAATCCATATTGGGTACGCATTGAAAAAGTGGTGATCTATTGCGTCCAGCTGTTTAAATCCACTCTCCATTTTGCTAAGCCCCCTGCAAATCCATATTGGATAGCGCAATTGAAATAGTGGTGATCTATTGGTCCAGCTGTTCTAAATCAACGTCCATTTTGCAAAGCCATCCTGCAATCATATTGGGTACCGCGATTGAAAAGTGGTGATCTATTGCGTCCAGCTGTTCTAAATCCACTCTCCATTTTGCTAAGCCATGCCTGGAAATCCATATTGGTAGCATTGAAAAGTGGTGATCTATTGGGTCCAGCTGTTCTAAATCAACCTCCATTTTGCAAGCCATCCCTGCAATCCATATGTGTAGCGCAATTGAAAAGTGGTGATCTATTGGTCCAGCTGTTCTAAATCCACTCTCCATTTCGCTAAGCCATCCCTGCAAATTCATATTGTGTAGCGCAATTGAAAATGTGGTGATCTATTAGGTCCAGCTGTTCTAAATCCACTCTCCATTTCTAAGCCATCCCTGCAAGTCCATATTTGGTACGCAATTGAAAAAGTGGTGATCTATTGCGTCCAGCTGTTCTAAATCGACTCTCCATTTCGCTAAGCCATCCCTGCAAGTCCATATTTGGTAGCGCAATTAAAAAGTGGTGATCTATTGCGTCCAGCTGTTCTAAATCCACTCTCCATTTTCCGACGCCATCCCTGCAAATCCATATTGAGTTCCGCAAAGAAATGTGATCTATTGCGTCCAGCATCTAAATCGCTCACCATTTTCCCAAGCCCCCTGCAAATCCTATTAGGTACCGATGCAAAAGATGGTGATCTATCGCATCCAGCTGATAATCGGAGCTATGAAACGGCATCTAAAGGAAAATTTTACCTGAATCGATTTTTGAAGTTGGTTTCTTTGACTGACAACAGGTGGCGGTTCAAATCTGACGATTTGAAGGTCAGTTTTATATTTGTGAGAATGTTCACACGAAAATAGAAAGTGAAATAAAAAAATTATAAGAATCAATTTGTGTTTATTATCGTACGGTGGGGCGCTCTGTAATTTTTCTCCTCCGCTCTGTATCGAATCGTGCAACTAAAAACGTCTGAAAATGTAATTCCCCGTCTAAATCTCAATATGCCGGACACGGATCAAGATAATAAAGGGAGAAAAAAAAAAAAAAAAAAACAAAATCATTTTCGGACTTTCGTTTCGGTACACTTTCAAGCACAGTATGTCAGTGGTCTAATCATTTTTATTAAAAGCAAACGTGACTTTCTAATGTTTGCTCGGAAGATTAGTTGGGTGCTTTTTTTCCCTCCGTCCATCTCGTGTTGAAGACCTATAAAAAAGGCGACGAATCATCTTCATTTTGTCGCCTCTTTTGTTATTTCTAACATCCAATTCTTTAACCGTTAAGTAGCCTCGTTAATTGTTTTCTCGAGTCTTTCGTGTCATGATCTTTTCAATCGTTTTCTTTTAATTAGACACGGAGATCCAGTAAAGTTCGCTCAAAAGGACCATTTTTCTCGACCTTTTGAATTTCAAGGTGAAATTAGGCCGCCAAAGAAGAAGCCCTATAACGAAATTTTGAGTTAAGACGGTTTCTAAAGGGAAATTTGGTCTAGACTCGATTAGTTAAATTGTTTCTCTAACGAACCGATAGGTGAAAATCGAAATTAAGTCAAATTTGGCAAAGGAAATTTTTTTTTTACATTTTAAAGTTGAAGGGGTCCAAAATGCCGAGAATAGTAGTTTGCGCCCATTTTGAGATAAGAACAGTGCCTAAAGGGAAATTTTCGTCTTGACTCGATTAGTTAAGTTGGTTTCTCTAAAGAACCGATAGGTAGCGGAAAAATCGAAATCAAGTCAAATTCGGTAAAGGAAATTTTTTGAAATTTTTAACGTTGGTTGAAGGGGTCCAAATGCAAAGAGTAGTTTTGCCCATTTTGAGTTAAGAACAGTGCTAAAGGGAAATTTTCGTCTTGACTCGATCAGTTAAAAGTTGTTTCTCTAACGAACCGATAGGTGAAAATCGAAATTAATCTTTGGCAAAGGAATTTTTTTTTTGACAATTTTAAGCCGTTGAAGGGGTCCAAAATGCCAAGAATAGTAGTTTACGCCCCTTTTAGGTTAAGAACAGTGCCTAAAGGGAAATTTTCATATTGATTCGATCAGTAAAGTTTGTTTCTTTAACACCACGATAGGTCGCCGTCAAATCGTATTCAGCGAATTTCATAGTGAAATTAGGCCGACGAACGGGTCAGAAGTAGCCCTATATGAAATTTTGAGTTAAGAACGGTTTCTAAAGGGAACTTTGGTCTAGACTCGATTAGTTAAGTTGGTTTCTCTAACGAACCGATAAGTAGCGGAAAAATCGGAATTAAGTCAAATTTGCCAAAGGAAATTTTTTTTGACATTTTAAACCGTTGAATGGGTCCAAAATGCCAAGAATAGTAGTTAACTCCCATTTTGAGTTAAACAGTGCCTAAAGGAAAATCTTCGTCTTGATTCGAACAGTAAAGTCTGTTTCTTTATCACACGATAGGCCGCGGTCAAATCGTATTCAGCGAATTTCTACGTGAAATTAGGCCGAGAACGGGTCAGAAGAAGCCCTACATGGAAATTTGAGTTAAGAACGGTATCTAAAGGGAAATTTGTCTAGACTCAATTAGATAAGTTGGTTTCTCTAACGAACCGATAGGTGAAAATCGAAAATAAGTCAAATTCGGTAAAGGAATTTTTTTTTGACATTTTAAACGTCAGTTGAAGTGTCGAAAATGCCAAGAATAGTAGTTTACGCCCTTTTCAGTTAAGAACAGTGCCTAAAGGGAAATTTTCGTCTTGACTCGATCAGTTAAAAGTTGGTTTCTCTAACGAACCGATAGGTCGGTCAAATCGTATTCAGCGAATTTCAACGTGAAATTAGCCTACGAACGGGTCAGAAGAAGCCCTACATGGAAATTTTGAGTTAAGAACGGTTCTAAAGGAAATTTCGGTCTAGACTCGATTAGTTAAGTTGGTTTCTCTGAACCAATAGGTGAACCCGAACCGATAGGTAAATCAAATTAAGTCAAATTAGGCAAAAGGAAATTTTTTTTGACATTTTAAACCGCTGAATTGGTTCAAAATGCCAAGAAGGTAGTTTACGCCCCATTTTGAGAAGAACAGTGCCTAAAGTGAAATTTTCGTCCTGACTCGATTCGTAAAGTCTGTTTCTTTATCACACCGATAGGCCGCGGTCAAATCGAATTCAACGAAGACCAAGGAATTTTTAAAAACCTTTTTAATGTAAAATAAGGCGCCCATAAATAGTCATTTTTGGCGATTTTGTAAGAATAGATTATAAAACTTTTTTAAGGTTTTTTTTTTTAACTCACAGATAGTGGCATTCAAAATTATGAGATAAAATATAATAATTTTTAAAATTTTTAGATGAGTATCTTTCATATAAAAAACGCAATTTTATTAGAGCTTTCCTATCAATTTTTCGACTCTCCCTAAACGTGATTTCTAGTTCTAGTTTCGTGAGCTAATTTTCTAGGGTGTGATGACTTCATTTTCATGCGATTTCTATTCGTTAACCGAGAGGGGGGGATTTTTTCGGGGTGAACGGGGGTGTAAAAGTGCATTTTTCACTCGGCTCTGATGCTCGTAGATTCGTGAGGTGGACGAGGGGCGAAAGGGGCCTTTCCTTCCCCACTCCCGCCGGAGATGAATAAAGCCCTCGACAACTCCTACTCACTCAATCCGAGCCCAACAACCACCCGGGAAGGACTTCTCGTGTGTTTCGTTAGTTTTTCTGTGAATTCGTGATTCCTTTTTTTTTTTCGTCTTTTATTTTTTTTATATCAAAAGGTGAGTTCCTAAAATTTTATTAAAATCTTAAGTTTTAGAGCGTAAAAATTAAAAAAAAAAAGTTTTCTTGCTGCCACTGTCATAAATCTTCCAAATTTGACCGGAAAAACTCAAAATCAAATTTTTTTCTCGTATGAAAAAATTATTTTACGAATCTCTGGGGCTTAATAAAGGAAAAAAATTTTTTTTTTGGTCCAGGATTTTAGCATTGGTCTTAGAAAGTAAAAAAGGCCGTTTTTTTTTTCTGCTTTTCGATAATATTTCGTAAGAATATCGAAATTATTGCACTTTTAATTTCGTTACAGGCAATGTCACTACCATATTTTTTTTCTAAGCCGCAAAGTAACCACATTATAACCACAATGTAGACCTATCCCATTTTTCTGGAATTTTTATTTTTATAATTGTTTCCTCTAATTATTTTGCCCAGAGGAGCGTTCCTGATGAAACTTTTCATCCGCAAGGCGAATCATCGAAAACGTGTAGAAAAATTGCTAATTGAACGATAAGGCTTTTTCACG